>JBAMJV010004951.1:0-102437 GCA_037951105.1 Echinarachnius parma
GTCTCTTTACCAAAACTCAACTATCCCTTTAAAGACTTCCACCATCCAAAAATATTATTCCATATGAATGAAATATAACATCTTAAGTAGTCCATTCCATCAACAAGTTCAGAAAGAAAAAAAAATCCAGAAAAAAAATATATGATCGGAAAACGCATCACCATGGTCTGCGTGAACGAAGACTACTTGCTCCACAACGAACGGATCGTCCGGGATAATATTCTCTACAAATGTACACGTGGCGCACTGGCAAATGTTTGGCGCGTACGGAGCCGGGACATACAACTGGTTCCGCAAGTGGTGGTAGTTAATATTGCATAGTTATGGGGCACGTTCATTTGTATTTGCAGCAGCAACACTATGGAATAATCTCCCTGATAATATAACACAATTAGACACTATTGAAAAGTTTAGGTCCAGTCTAAAAACCCACTTATATTTGAAATAATATAACATCTTATACTTTGTTTCTTTTATTGTCACTTGTGTCAGAATTCTTTCTCATTTTCCATCTCTTATCTATCTATGTATTCATCCTATCCCCTGTTTACATGCTTCCTTCTTATGCGCATAGAGACCCTAACCTAGGTACGATATGCGCTATATAAGATTTGTTTATTATTATTATTATTGTTGATGATTTACACAACCCTCTGCAACATATTGGGTATCTATTATATATAACAAAATGTACCAGAACATAATAAGTAAATGTTGTTATCTACCTTTTTAATACAGGGGAAAACTAGGAAAAGAACAACACATAATCATATGTATTAGTACTTTCTGTTATATACAAAACATGCCAGCACGTTGCAAAGCCTGTGCATTTATACACAGCATGACTCATTAACAACAATACAATTACGGAACCAACATGACCTTAAGGTTCCGTATGCGCTAAACATTATTATATTCACGCGTACGTTAGGATACAACATTATCACTGATGATGCGTTCGTCCTAGACAGAAGGTATTCTTTATCTGCACGCCAACGAGCACATGTTTTTAATAGTATGTTAATGAGCTTTCCAATAATATAATTTTTCTGAATTTGTTGGTGAAATAGCCTGCTAAAATATGGATACCTTTCATTTAAAAGATAATTAATTTTGGATGGTGGTACCCTTTTAACTCTAAAAGCGCTCAGAACAGTTTTACTTAGCTCTAGCCGAGCATCCTTATTCACGTTCTTTCAAAGAATACATTCCTGCCAAGTACCCATTTACTTATAGTGAAGAGCAGCAAAAGTGTCTTGCTAAATGACAGACATGCATGTCAATTTTACACAGGTGTTATTATGTTGACTTACTTGACTTACTTGACTTATGCCTTTCTCTCCAACGGTTGGTTGAGTGGTGGCATCCGCATGACGATTTATCGCCATTTATTTCGGTCTCTTGCCAGATGTGCAGCCTCTGTGTAGGAGTTTATATTTCTGAATGAGCAGTCTGATTTGATGCAGTCTGTCCATCTTTTTGGAGGTCTTCCACGTGGTTTGACCCCATCTACTCTTCCATCTTGTACTACTGTGGGGTAGCGTGTTGGGGGCATTCGCCGTATGTGTCGGAGGAATCTGATGTCTTTTTTTGGATATCCGATCCATTACAGTGGGCTTCATATTGAGTGGTTTTCTAATGTATGTGTTTCTGATGTGTGTATATTCTTGTAACTCCTATGATCCTCTTGAGGCATATCATCTCGAATGTCAGGTGTCTTCTCTTGTCCTCCTGTCCTCCAGGTTTCAGCTCCAATATTTGTTACAAATGTGTAAATATCAACATGATAATCAAGTAGAAATGTACGCTGTTTGGTGAACGGAAAGTCAAACAGAGGGACTACCTTTTACATATTAGAACAACATCAACATTAATACACTTTATGGGTGTCTGCTTTTTCCAGGTTTATCTCGGCTCTACATATGAAGTCGTTGCCGTGGCAACACAAGGACGACAGAATTCCCCCAAATGGGTGACAAGCTACAAGGTCACCTACAGCGTGGATGGTGTGACATTTCACACGGTTCAAGACATCACTGATGGGTCAGATGTGGTAAGTGTTCTTATTTGTCATATTCACTATATATATTTTAGATTAAACTTCATTATTTTCCCTGTATTTTGCTCATGATGTATCATTTTAGACTGAAAACATTGATTATATAATGTTTCCAAACTACCAATATACAATAAATCATTGCACGAATAAGCATTAAATAATTTAGCCTTTTACGTTTAGCTTTGAAAGAGAGGACACTTGACGATTGCCCCCTTTCCCTCTCCAAAGCGCATGTCCAAAAAGCCATCGTCATGGGTCATTTTTTCAGAGTTGGCTGTAAAATTGTCAACCAAAATTGGCACAGAAGCTCTCTCAGTAGGTTACACTTCGTCCAACGTCATTGGTATGGGATTGACACTTGGTAGTTTGTCTTACTGGGTGACCACATTATAGCGATCTCTGGTGTACATTTCGGCAGAAGGCGTTGATTTCATAGTGTTTTATTAATATACGGCGAAGGCACATCTTCGGCATTTCCGGTTTCTAAGGCACATGTTAAACAATTTACGATAATCTATCCTGGCGGTCAATCATGGACGTCCTGTAGATTCACATGTCTTTACTTGAACCTCCTCTCGATGACGTCTGAGTATTTGACAGACCGTAACTTGCTATTGTTCCAACGAAATAGTGGACATTGCTTGTTAATACGCCTTCCTGGTGGAGCACAAGCATCGTCTAGCGTGTAGCCAATGACGTTGAACTAAGAATCGCATAGAGAGCCCTTGTGTCAATATTGGTTGGACAAGTGTACAGCCAACTCTGAGAAATGACTCATAACGATTACTCGTTGGACATACGCTTTTGAGAGGGAAAGTGGCGAATCATCAAAGATCCTGCCTTTCAAAGCTCAAAACAAACTAGACATTAAATTCGTCACTGTGACGAATTAGGTGATACGTATGACCTTTGACCTTTGACCTTAGACCCCTTGAATAATCTTCACCGACACCCCCCCCCCCCCTCCTATAAAAAAAATCTTCACCAAGATCCCCCTGAGAAAAATCTTCCCCGCCACCGCCCTGAAATAATTCTCACTGACTACCCCCGCAAAAAAATCTTCACCTACGCCCCCCTCACAAAATATTCACCAACACCCCCCCCCGAGAAAAATCTTCACCGACACCCCCCCCCCCCTTGAAAATTCTTCGACAACTCCCCTAGAAAATCTTCACCTACACCCCCCCCCCCATCAAAAAAAATCTTCACCAACACCCCCCCCGAGGAAACTCTTCACCAACACCCCCCCCCCCCATCAAAAAAAAAAAATCACTAACACCCCCCCCCCCGAGGAAACTCTTCACCAACACCCCTCTCCCCCCCTCCCCCTTGAAAATTCTTCATCGACAACCCCACATCCAGCCCCCCTTGAAAATGTTGGTTGACGAAATAACCCCCCCCCCCCCCTTGACAAAATCCTGAATACGCCACTTTCATCATCACAAGTATCCGTCTTCATAGTTATTATATATGTTCCAGGACACTTGATAACTATTTCATTATCCACACAATCAAGTTGCACATACTACCTGTGAATGATATATCATGTAAGATCTCAAAAGCCGTAGGTGTTATGAGTCGTGTTAAGAAGATTGTTCCATTCGAAGTACCTAAGATAATATATAATACCATGATTTTACCATAATGTATCATACTGCAATTTTGTATAGGGAAAATGTGCAGTAATGTTAAGTAACATACTTCATGTACTACAGAAGCGTGCTGTTAGACACATGTGCAATGCACAACCCCTTTCACATAGTGCTCCTCTTTTTAGAATAAGTAATATTTTAGTTGTACATCAATTAAACCAACTGCAAGTGACAATTTGTATATAATTTAAAGGTACACTTCCTCCAGTTTTTAATGAAACTTTTAAACTAAATAGTGCAATTCATCACTATAATATTAGAACACAGGAACATGTGCACATACCACTATGTCAATATAATTCTTCACGCACAACTATTTTATTCATTGGCACAAAATGCTGGAATGATATAGCTATCGAAATAAGAGAATGCCCAAAGTTATCAAATTGTAAACGCAATTATAAAAGTTATTTATTGTCATGTGAAGCATGATAACATATAATGTATATCTTAAAATTATAGTTTGTATATACAATGTTATAGCATACAAACGTTAGGCCATAAGGGGAGATACCCTTGATAAGCCTCTGGCTTTTTGGTTCTGCCCCACATTATCATCTATTGTTTGTTTAATAGACTTCTTCATATCTTGTCTGTGCACCTATTTTTTTACCTGTATGATTGTCTTTATGTTGTTCTTGTAGTAGTAATCGCATCAGATTTTATTCAATTGTATTTGATCTATTATTTGCCCTTCTTAGACCAATTACATGAACAGTAATTGTCTTTCTCTGTCTTTGACATTACTCCATTTTGCCTCCGCCCTTTTGATGCATCAGTTTGTTTATCGACTAGGAAAGACGTTGACACCCGGTTTAGCTGTGGGCACGTATAATAATTGCGTTGTGTTCGTTTGTCATGACCGCTTTTTTTAGATCTTAACAGGCAATTCGGATCAAAATACTGTGGTACGCAACGATTTCTCAACCCCGCTATTGTGCCGCTTTGTGCGTGTATATCCTGTTAGCTGGGAAGTGTACATCTGCATACGAATGGAGCTTTACGGACATGGACCACTGGAAGGTAATGCATACATTAATTTGTAATAGTTTAGAATGCAAAACCGAATATTCAGCTATTGTATTTAAAGTATAAACTGTAACTTATCTTTGAATAACCAGAATAGCGATACCTTTACGCCAGTTGCATTATTTAATGATATTTGAAACTAAGCGTAGACTACATGCGTACGAAATTGGAAGGCATTTGGTCGAGTGGTTCATGCGATAATTGGGGAAGCAAAACAATAGAAAACATAAGGGGTCATTTTTTTAGACAAAAAAACAAAGAATACTTAAGGTGCGCCCCCCCCCCCAAAATCAATTGTGCGTGCCCCCCCCCCCCCCCCCCCATCAGTCCGAATACGCTACGCCGCTGACTGCATGTGTATTGCCTTGCCAGTGTTCATATGAATTTATTTGGTTTGATAGATTAATTAATTAATTATGTCACCTTTACATTTGAACTAAAGGTGTGATTTGATGATAGGTTTTGCAATGTTGGCGTTAATTAGTAAAAGCAGTGCGTCTAGCGACAATTTGAGTTTGTATTAGTACATTAACTTTGTGAATTATATGTGATAAAGTTAACAAATTATACTATGTGTGTCGTGTAGAGTGCTGTTTATGAAATAATTTTTTGTTTCATTTCGTTGAAAAAAATAATTATTTCATGAACATCACTCTACACGACATACATACATAGTATAATTTGTTAACTTAATCACATATAATTCACAAAGTTAATGTATACATGTTCCCCGTAATATACCACGTGTGTTTATTAGAGGTAATTATTTGGGGAGTATATATACAAAGTAAGTACCCCCCTAGCATTTGTTCATATATCTCAAAAAGTATTTTACCGATTTTGATCATTCAAACGGTAATGAATATGGAATTGTCTTACGCAAAAAATTAATGGTTTTGTTTGCCAATTGATGGCATTGTTGCTGTGAAATCATGCGTGTTATGACAAAAGGTGTGAAAACAAATCTTGCACGTTTGTGATTTGTATCAGCTTCTACACGAATAACAAAAGAATCACGCATGTTTCTGAACTTTCGAGCACCATTTATTGCATGTCACTCTAATTTTTACTTTTAATAAGCATCACAATTAAAACAGGACATGACTTCGGCCACTCTTATCCCCAACAATTTCATATTGAAAGGCCTATTGTTTCAGAAAAATGCATGCTTTTGGAAAATGGTTCCACTAAGAATAATGCAGTAGTGGTACTGAATTACATTACATTACATTACAACAAAGAAATACCATTATTTTTTTGCGTAAGAAAATTCCATATCCATTACCATTTCCCATTTGAATGATCAAAATCGGTAAAATACTTTTTGAGATCAAATATTTATAGGGATACAGTTATAGAGTTTTGGTAAAGGGAGTACAGTTTTGGTCAAACTGAATTTTAGTAACCCAAACATGCACCATTCCATAACAAACTAATAGTTATAACTCCACCATGCTCGAAAAGTACAACAGATTACAAACGATTAAGTAAAAGGCCTATTGTGATTCAAATTGAGCCGTTAAAGCTCAACACGGCGTTCTGTAAAAACTCATTAGTTTCAACGATTTAAAGAAAATATTGCGCATGTAATGTTTCGTTGAAATAATTATTAGATAGAGAAATAATCAACAACTGTTTAAAAACCTATCTTGTAATTTATTGAAAATAGGAAACATTAATAAACAAAAATGTAACGGCTGGTAAAATTTTGTTGAACATTTGTGGGGCCCCACAATTCTAAAGAAATCGCCAGCTATTTCTGAACCGATTTTGATCAAATAAAGCTTATTCTGTCATTAAAATTGTATGCTCTTTCAAATTTGACACTCGGTTTTGTATTATGGCACAAAACTTATTTTGTCTGGCGCTCTCTGTACAAAAACTCAACTATCTCTTTTAATATTAGTTTAGGCAGGCTTCTCCATAGTCATACACCTTATTTCCGTACATGCTTGTCTGAGCTCGTACTTCAATTGAACCCCCCCCCCCCCCCCTCCCAAGGTGTATAGAAACACATTTTCAAAGACACATGATTTTAATTACGAAACATGTAAAAACATACAATAAATCAAGATGGCTATTTTATATTCCAGATATCAGTGGATGTGCAATCGATTCTTGTGATCACGGATATTGTACAAGTGGCCAAGGAAATGTCTCATGTGTCTGCGATCCTGGATGGGAAGGAGGCTTCTGCAACATCAATACAGGTGAATAATCATTACTTAAACCTATCTTTACGTGATACATTTGATATTTGTCAGTATGAATATGGTATACTGGCATTCTGACCCTCAAACTATTAAGATTCATATTGCAAAAATGAAAATTAATGGTTTTTAACTTGTCAATGACCTTTCTAAAGTTGTATTAATCACTTTATGAACATGTAGTATCATTATCCAAACGCTTGACTATGCACATTCATACGCGCAATTATTGATGACGTATGGATAGGATTGTATGCCCTTTTGCTATTATGCAAATAATATACGGTCTAGAGTGCGTTGTGTAAATGCATACCGCACGCGAGGTTTTGTCAGATGTGCATAGCCCACGATAATAAGACAAGCAAGTAGTATTATTTGTTTTTTAAAACGAGCTCAACCACGGAAGTGTTTATTTTGCTGTACTTTTTGAAACAGACTTGCCACAAGCAGTAACCCAGTCTATCTACCCTATAGAGTGTGAATTTATTAGGAATTTACATAATTCGTCATCACTACTGCACTCACTGACTGATTTCACTCTGCAGCAAAATGCTATGCCAAATTCAGTTCGATGCGAAATCGCCGAAAAATTGTTCGTAAAAGTGAAAACTATTAAAGACTCTATACATTTCCATTCCTTAACTTGGTAATATTAAACCACATACCATATAATTTACGAAACTGCTAACATGTATTTACTACAGAACAGATAATTTACCAAACGAAGCATTTTCATCTTTTTCACGATCATTTTCTTGAGTGTTTACTTCCGAGTCGATATAATCTATGTGAGCATTGTGATGTCACAGCCGTGCAGATACCGAAACGAAAAGTGAGGTTGCAAGGGTGTTGCGAAGTTACTGCACGGTCGTGCATGTTTGTTGAAAATGATAAATAGTCACAGGTGACAGGATTTAGCCAATCACGCCACTGAAAATACCGGAGTCGTTTTTATAAAATACGCCAACAGTATACTTTAGGCGGTGTCAGACAAAAAAATCCCGATCCGTCTTGAATATACTAGATAATTTTCTTACGTAGGTTACAGACAGGATACGACTTTTCTTGATAGCTATATTGTTGTATATTCATTGGTCATTGCGTATGTGCCGTTATGGGCTGAGGCCGGGCATGGGTGTGGAATGGTTGCGACCAGCGCCGAAATGTTCATAAGCCAGACAAAAAATAATTTTGAAATTAATTTAGCAAGTGTTTCTTTAAAAATGAATAATAATATGAACAATAGCCACGCTATGACAGAACGGTAAAGCAATCGTCCATTCTTTTATAATTAGTGTTTTTTTCTGGCCGCATGACACGCGTTGTTGAATTGCCTTTGACGTGATAAGGCGCATGCAGGCGCTAGGCAGTCAGGGCCTAGAGGTTACGGCATCAAAAAACACTCGGCGTATAACATGCTGCATTGTGGGTAAAGTGTGCATTTGTATACCTTTACCGCATTGTGTACTTATTGTTGGTCTTCTTATTACAGTTTGTTTGATTGATATGCTAAGGCATATAGCATATTTGAACGAAGGGATTTAGTATACAACTTTTTTTTAATTTTTTTTATTTATTGCGGTATAAAATATTGTACATGGCAGCCAACAGGTTGAATTGAGTACAATTTACAATGAATATACATTTAAAACACATTAACTTAAAAGAGCACATTACAAATATATAAATATACAAGTGTACATAATATAAAATGATTACATTTTGAAACTATTTCCTGTTATATCATTCCAATAATAAATTAATGTTTAATTGATTAGATTTAAATTTAATTGAAAATAAAATGTATGAGGAACAAATTAATTGAAAATTATGCAAATTCTTACAATCTTTTAAGGAATTAAATACAAAACAAAAACAAAAATGAATGGACGTCATAATGAATAAGGCAATCATGGCAATGGAAGCCAATAAAGAGTAAACCATAATGAATGATGGAGATATATAATAATAAAGTATATCAAAATTGTAAGCGGGGTAATTAATATAAGATAGTGGGTATATAACACATATCTGAGCATAGTGTATACAATAAATAAATCTATGATAATATTTCAATATAAATACTATTAATAAAATACAAAAACTATTAACAAACAAAATGTGTGCATATAATACGGATCCTATTTTTAAACATAAAAATTGAAGGGTATAACATATTGCACCGAGATAATGATTTTTATCATACTTCAATGGTCGTAACTACAAGTCGTAAAGTACAAGTCACTAAGTAAATTATGGTGGACTTGCGGGCTATAATGGTAGTGTTCAGGGCAGAAGAGGAAATTAAAAAGATGTAACATCTTCATTTATAAGAGTCAAATCCGAATACAGTGAGTCAAAACGTCTGGTGATATCAATTCCTTAACAAAATACAAGTGTTTTTTGAGTGAATTATGAGTTTGCATTCAATAGCCGTATGAGGTATGGCAGGGCACTTTTCTTGTATCTCTCGGTCCTACAAAAGACCTCCGAATAGTCCTGGCCATTGCGGAGTGTGCGGGAGCTCAATGACCCAGATAACAATGCTACGTTGGCCCATCGTTGGCCCAATGTAGGCGGTCATGTTGGGCCAACGTCAAAACGTGACGTCGAGCCCACGTCATTCTTGCCGCTGGGCCCTCGTTGGCCCAACCCCCATACGCCAACGTCAATTGCCAACGTCGAGCCAACGTTTGCCCAACCATTTATTTTGCTATTTCTGACGTCAAGCCAACATTGAGCCGACTAAACCCCAACGTTAATACGACTATATAAGTCAATGTCGGGCCAACGTTAAAACGTGACGTTTTGCCCACGTCATTCTTGCCGCTGGGCCCTCGTTGGCCCAACCCAACAAGCCAACGTCGTACAAGTGTTGGGCCAACGTTTTCCCAACCCTTGCCCAACCTTTCAGTTGGCTAATTATGACATCGGGCCAACGTTTACCCAACCTTGGGCCAACTGTTAGCCAACCTTGGGCCAACATTAAACCAACCTTGAGCCAACCTTGAGCCAACCTTGAGCCAACCGTGAGCCAACCAACAATACGAACACTTAAAAAAAAAAGATTGGTAAGGCTGCATATGGTGTTACATATTCTACCCTTCCGTCATTCAAACGCTAAGTCTTATATCCTATATCCTATACCTAATCCTATACGTATCATACCCTATCCTATCCTATCGTCTTAACAATAACAATATTTAATGCAATCGACTTAGTATATATATCCTCATACATACTATGTACATTTGTTGTAGTTAGTAATTGCCGAGAGTAGATTATAAAATAATCAGCCTTTGAATCATTATTCGTAAGACTATTATTCAGGTGTCATTTATAGTTTTATAAATTATATAGAAAAACAAGGACATGATAACACTGTTTTCAATACAAATAATAGCAAAAATAGGAATTTTTCTGTTCACTAAATTATGATCGTTTATAATCGATCATGAACCCCGATAGCAATTCTGCGTTGGCCCAATGGGTGATTTCAAGTATGGTGTTTAGGGCTGGTGTTAGTGTTTATCAAACTGGCGTTTGTGTGTAATAAACACTAACACCGGCCTTAAAGACCATACTTGAAATCACCCATTGTCGGCCCACTTACGACGCATTGGGATCGATTGCGGAACGAACCTTTACCGATCATAAATCACTAATTAATAGGTGTATCAAAGTGAATAAAGAGGGGGCTGTGCAGAGGGGCTTTGCACCGCGAATATTTTGTTAATAACATTTAATTTAATTGTATTAATTTACCAATGCAACAGCATCATATAATGTACAATATTTCCCGTCATTTATCAAAAAGGATAGACATATTGCATAGTATATTATTCAAAACTAGCCCTTCAACAACTATATATATAAGCAATACAAGTGTATACCGCACATTATATTATCGATAATATTACAACAAATTATATAGAAAACAAAGACATGATAACACTGTTTTCAATTCAAATAATAGCAAAAATAGGAATTTTTCTGTTCACTATTATGATCGTTTATAATCGATCATGAACCCCGATAGCAATTTACAAATTTAACAAAATCATAATATACATGTAAGGTACAATATTTCACAATTTCCCCTCATTTATTAAAAAGGACAGACATTGCATAGTATGTTAGTCAAAACTAGCCCTTGAACAACTATAAACAATACAAGTATATAATGTACATTATATTATCGATAATATTACAACAATCCAAAATGTTCCAAAAAGGTTTTCATACATTGTTGGTAGCACATAATTAAAATATATTTTAAGTATTATATAATATATTATACAATTTACGAAATCCGTATCGTGACATTGTACATTTTAAGTCGCATGGAGGTTCATCTAAAATTACTCCCCCAATGTATAAAATGGACTGTTTCCCTATACCTGTCTTGATTTAGCTATCTTGCATTTTGTTAATCAATTTCCCAGTGAAATATATAGCAGTGGTTCAATCATTTGTTTGTCATATTCGTATCTATATTACTACAAATGAAGTACAGTCCACTTCTGGTAAAGAGAGTTCAGCATTGGTTAACCCGAGTTTTGGTAACTAAAACCTGCATCATTACATTACAAACTAACAGTTATAACTTACTTCACCATGTTCGAAAGGAATAACACAACACATTACTGAGTAAAAAGCATGTTCCCATTAAAAAAAGAGACATTAAAACTCAAGAGGACGCTCTTTAAAAACCTATTGGTCTTAACATTTACAAATAAAATGTTGTGCATGTCATGATTTGTTGAAATAGTGATTAGATAGAGAGATAATCAACGATTATTTAAAAACATCTTTACTATAGTACCTTTTTAAAAAGGAGAAGCAATTTTTTAATTTGTTAGCGGCCGGTTCAAAGTTATATTTTGTGTTCCCTACAATTTTTAAAATGTTATGTTAATGGATATCTCAGGCATTTCTGAACCAATTTTGATCAAATTATAGTTTATTCTGTCATTACAATTGTATGCTCTTTCAAATTTGATACAGTACTCCGTGTTTGATTATCTCACACACATATTGTATGTAGCACCCTCTATACCAAAACCCAACGCAACTATCCTTTAATACCTTGATACCAAAAAACAAAAATCCTTTAATACCTTGATACCAACAAAATATTTTCTCGGTAACGATTTCTATATAGACATTATAAATTCGGTCTAATATATTTTCTTTACACCTATAACGCGTCAATATCCCAATATTTGACCTCATTACATTTAAATATAATGTATGTGTAAATCCTCTCTAAAAAGTGCGAAACCGGCTAGAATCATCTGCAAACAATCCCAAATGCAAATAATACAGTAGGTTTGGAAATCTTTTGTATAAAATATGAGGAAAAACGCTGGTTCCACTACAGATCATTTTGAAACTCCACATGTAATCGGATAAAACGGATAAATATGCCTTGACCACGAGCACCGAGTGGGATGTATGCGAATTTTATGAACTAATTGTAGGGAACAATGTTGCTGTGTTTCTGTGTTGCAGTGTTGCGTCCAAATGGACGTTTTTAAATTGTTGTTTAAACGTTAGAAAAAAGGAGAAAAACCTTTCATGTATTTGATTTCAACTGCAAGTACCAGCATATAGCCTGTCGGACGCTGGAAACGTTCTAAGAACGTTTTTTAAACGTTGATTAAGGAAGAAGACCTACGTGACCTAATAAAAAAAAAAAACGTTTGTAAACGTTGATTAAAGACGAATACGTGACCTAATTAAAACGTTTTGTAAAGTTTTGTGTTTGCTGGGTAGTGCCCGTAATGAATGTACTCGGGAGACTATTCACGAAAGCTTATGCGTATATTTTATGACTTAAAGGGATAGTTGATTTCTGGTAAGGAGAGTACAGTTTGGGTGAACTGAATTTTAGTAACCAAAACCTACATCATTACATTGCAAACTAATAGTTATAACTAGAAAGGAACACAAAATTCCAAATGACGTAGTAAAAGACCATGTTATCATTCAAAAAGAGCCGTTAAAACGTAAGAGGGCGCCTTCTAAAAACTCATCGGTTTCAACCATTTTGAATAAAATAGTGTGCATGTGATGTTTTGTTGAAATAGTGATTAGATAGAATTAGATAGAGAAATAACCAACAACTATCAACATACCTTTTTTGTAACTTTTTGAAAAGAGGAAGCATTTTTTTGAATTTTTAACGGCTGGTTCAAAATTCTCTAATAAACCGGGGGGCACAGCTTTATTACAAAATGTTACGTTTATGGATATTTCAGCCGTTTCTGAACCGATTTTGATCAAACAAAGATGATTGTATTATTTAGATAGTATGCTCTTTCAAATGTTACACTCAGTTTTTCATTATCTCACAAAAAAATAAGTAGTCTAGCGCCCTCTCTACCAAAACTCAACTACGCCTTTAATTAGGAGTTTGAAAGACCGATTCCAGCGATTACACGGCAATGTGTAAATTTGAATAATTTCGATTTAAAAGTGTAAAATTGAGAGAAAATGTTATAATGAATAATAAGTATAATAAGAAGTCTGACGTCAATTAGCCAACCAATTTCCAACACCACTCATTGATTAAATGTTGTAGTAGGTGAAACGGTGGCCCTACGTTGGCTTGCCTACAGCGTCGAAATGTGGTTGTTTGTCAAATGTTGGTTTGACGTCAACTAGCCAACCACTATCCAACGCCGCTCATTGACCGAATAGGTAGGCGAAACGTTGGCCTAACGTTGGCTGGCCCACCGTCAAAATGTGGTTGTTTGTTAAAGGTTCGTTTGACGTCAGCTAGCCAACCAATATCCAACGTCGCTCATAAACAGAATGTTGTAGTAGGCGAAACGTTGGCCCAACGTTGGCTTGCCCGACGTCGAAATGTGGTTGTTTGTTAAAGGTTGGTTTGACGTCAGCTAGCCAACCAATATCCAACGTCGCTCATTTACAGAATGTTGTAGTAGGCGAAACGTTGGCCTAACGTTGACTTGCCCACCGTCGAAATGTGGTTGTTGTTAAAGGTTGGTTTAACGTCAGCTAGCCAACCAATATCCAACGTCGCTCATTTACAGAATGTTTATGCAGGCGAAACGTTGGCCTAACGTTGGCTTGCCTACCGTCGAAATGTGGTTGTTGGTTTGACGTCAGCTAGCCAACCAATCTCCAACGTCGCTCATTGACCGAATATTTTCGTAGGCCAAACGTTGGCCTAACGTTGGCTTGCCTTCTGTTGAAATGTGGTTGTTTGTCAAAACGTTGGTTTGACGTCAGCTAGCCAACCAAAATCCAACGTCGCTCATTTACAGAATGTTGTTGTCGGCGAAACGTTGGCCCAACGTTGACTATCCTACCGTCGAAATATGGTTGTTTGTTAAAGGTTGGTTTGACGTCAGCTAGCCAACCAATTTCCAACGTCGCTCATTGACCGAATGTTGTAGTAGGCGAAACGTTGGCCCAACGTTGGCTTGCCCGACGTCGAAATGTGGTTGTTTGTTAAAGGTTGGTTTGACGTCAGCTAGCCAACCAATATCCAACGTCGCTCATTTACAGAATGTTGTAGTCGGCGAAACGTTGGCCTAACGTTGGCTTCCCCACCGGCGAAATGTGGTTGTTTGTTAAAGGTTGGCTTGACGTCAGCTAGCCAACCAATATCCAACGTCGCTCATTAACAGAACGTTGTAGTCGGCGAAACGTTGGCCGAACGTTGACTATCATACCGTCGAAATGTGGTTATGTATTAAACGTTGGTCTGACGTTAACGAGCCAACCAATATCCAACGCAAGTCATTGACACAGTGTCGTAGTAGGCGAAACGTTGGTTAAACGTTAGCCTGCCCACCGTCGACATGTGGTTGTTTGCCAAACGTTAGTATGACGTCAACTAGCCAACGAATATCCAACGCCACTCATCAACAAAATGTCGCAGTAGGCGAAACGTTGGCCCAACGTTTGTTTTTCGACCAAAGAATTATGATTGTTCGTCCAACTATCACCCAACGTTGTTTCAACGTACATTTGCCGACCAGTTTGCCAAAAGTCAACAGAAAACGTTGGCGTAACGTTGTCTTAACGTCAGCTCTCCGACTGCAAAAATTTGGTTGCATATTTACCTTAGGCCAACGTTGGCTCAACGTTGTTTTGCCAACCGCGACGGTGCCGACTATAGACTACGTTGGGCCAACGTAGCATTGTTATCTGGGGAGGCACGTGAGGGAGGAAGCCATTGGTTGAATGGAGAAGAAGGCTTTGTTAATCCCTTTGCCAAATTTAAGCACAATTTCTCTCTCCGGGCAGACAGAGACGGGAGGCCTAATGTAGCTAATGCATCTACATAGGTATTGTACTGCGAACCAAGCATGAGGCGACAAGCTCTTTTCTGGATTCTCTCAATCTGCGTCGTCTGTTGTTCAGTTAGGCCAGAATGCCAAACAGTCGCACAATATTCTACAACAGGCCGCACATATGAGCAATAAACAACCAGCAAATCTTCTGCAGGAAGTTTGAAACCCTTCAGAATGCGGAGCATATGAAGTCTCATGCTTGCTCGCTTGACGATTTCGGTTACTTGACTGGACCATTTCAGGTCGTTTTGGACTAGTACTCCTAGTAGTTTGACTACTGACACTTCATTCAATTAATTATTGCCTATTGTTATCTTGGGTGCTACTGTTGCCGTTCTCACGAACTGTACATTCATTACAACACATTTATTTGGGTTGAGTTTCATTTTGTTTTGTTGGGTCCACATTTCTAGTTCATTTACATGAGTTTGTATTGTTGTTGGAGCTATTGCCTTTCTGCACTCCAACAGTGTCATGTCGTCCACATACTTCCAGCATGGGCTGTCACGGCATGCATCGTTGACCATGCAGAGGAAAAGCAAGGGTCCTAGTCGTGTTCCTTGTGGAGCTCCGGCGGTGATCTTCTCCCACTGTGAGTGCTCCGACATGTAACGCACGCACTGCTCACGGTTTGACAGGAAACTGGATATCTATGCGACAAGAGACGGAGACACATTCATGGCAAGCAAATTCTCAATCGCGATTCGGTGGTCGATCCTGTCAAAAGCTTTGCTAAAATCAGTTGCAACGAGTGTAGACACGGTCTTCACTTTGTCAGCTTAAGGTGGTATCTCACTGGCGAGACGTCGCCGCGACTGATCAGTCGCGGTAGTCGCGGCGACTCGGGAGACCCGAAAATGGCAAGGAGACGTCTCTGCGACGTCTCCGCAACGTCTCCGATAGGTCGCCATGGGTCTCCGCAAGGTTGCGGAGACGTCGCCGCGACTTCTGCCTGTCTATATATACCTAGATCTACAACAAGATGATGAACACCTCAGTCACGTGGTCTCTAAAGTGGGCCAATCAACGTCAAGCAGTGTCGCGGAGAGGTCGCCGCAACATTTTCTCTTTGTCGCCTTGGTCTCCAGTAGGTCTCGGAGACGTCGCGGAGACCTGCTGGAGACTGGGAAAAGTCTCCCAAAAAATCGAACATGTTTGATTTGCCCACGACTCACCGGAGACTCGGCTAGTCTCCAGGAGACGTCGCGGAGGCGTCTCTGCGACGTCGCCGCAACTGATGGAGACGTCTCCGCGTCGTCGCCGCAACTGATGGAGACGTCGGGGAGACGTCTCCGAAACCTGCTGGAGACTGGAAAAAGTCTTCAAAAAATCGAACATGTTTGATTTCCTCGCGACTCCTCGGAGACCCTGCTAGTCTCGAGGAGACGTCGCGGCAACGTCGCGGAGACGTCTCCGCAACCAGCGGAGACTCGAGTCGCCAACAGGTCGACAACTAGTCTCCAGGCCGGTGAGATAGGGCCTTAACGAATGGGCTTGTTGTGATAGTCAAACCTATTACCGAGGTGGGCTCGAAATGACTATTACCTGAAGCGTAGCTGGGTAATAGTCATTTTGAGCCCACCGAGGTAATAGATTGCCTATCACAATCAAGCACATTAGTTAGTTGTTTTATATCACTCATCAATATCATGGATTGCGTTCATCTTATAGCCAAATAAATAAAAATCTCTTCAATATTTCTTAAAATCGCTCGTAAATTTGGACATAAAATCAATCGACATTTATGAAGCCAGTATGAGCCCAGATAACCATGGCGCATCTCATATGTTTATTTTGCGCATACAATAACAAAGACGCAAATCTGAGTGCGCACCAACGCGCTGGCATTAGCGTACATACGCGATGAATGCGTATTAGCGCGCCCACGGATGTGCTTATTGGCTGTCTTGACGGTGACACGACATATGCTCCGCCGACATATGCTCCGCCGACAATTGCTCCGAAATATGCGACATATGCTCCGCGACAAATGCTCCGCCGACATATGCTCCGCCGACAATTACTCCGCCGACAATTGCTCCGCCGACAATTACTCCGCCGACAATTGCTCCGCCGACAAATGCTCCGCCGACAATTGCTCCGCCGACAATTGCTCCGCCGACAAATGCTCCGCCGACAGATGCTCCGAAGATGCGACAATTGCTCCGCGACAAATGCTCCGCGATATTTGCTCCGTCGACAAATGCTCCACCGACAAATGCTCCGCCGACAAATGCTCCTCCGACATTTGCTCCGCCGACATTTGCTCCGCCGACAATTGCTCCGCCGACAATTGCTCCGAAGATGCGACAATTGCTCCGCGACAATTGCTCCGCCGACATTTGCTCCATCGAAATTTGCTCCTATCTGGATATGATTTAAGTCCCAAAATGCAAAAGCTCTATATACCGTGGTGAAGGAGACACCCCACTTCACACCCTCCAATGGTGTTTAGGGGCTTTAAACCCCCCCCCCCCCCCCCCCCCACCCCCTTGGGCTGCCAAGAAAAACGCTTTTTTTTTCAAACCCACCCCTTAGCATAAAAAAACAACAACATTGTCCTCTATTGTGTCTATTCGTAAACGTTCGCCAACGTTCGCCGCTCAATCGGAAAGGACCTTTAGGTTAGTCATTCCGAAGGTTGGTTATTGCAAACACTTCAAAATAAATTCTGCTATTTTATAATGCTATAGTGCCAATTAAAAAAATGAAATAAACTGAAATGTTGAATTGGTCTTGCCAAGGGAGGGGAAGGGGGAGAGGTATGCTTAAAGGGATAGTTGAGTTTCTCTTTACCAGAAATCAACCACAAATTTTAGTAACAAACCAGATTTCATTTTCGTATTGACGACCCTATTTTATTTTCGGACTAATATAACGAAACTTCGGAATAATTGAACCTTCGGAATTACGAACCTCTTAAACTGAATTGTCGACGGAGCAATTGTCGGCGGAGCAATTGTCGGTGGAGCAATTGTCGGCGGAGCAATTTTCGCGTCTTCGGAGCAATTGTCGCATCTTCGGAGCAATTGTCGGCGGAGCAATTGTCGCGGAGCAATTGTCGCATCTTCGGAGCAATTGTCGGCGGAGCAAATGTCGGCGGAGCAAATGTCGGAGGAGCATTTGTCGGCGGAGCATTTGTCGGTGGAGCATTTGTCGACGGAGCAAATATCGCGGAGCATTTGTCGCGGAGCAATTGTCGCATCTTCGGAGCATCTGTCGGCGGAGCAATTGTCGGCGGAGCAATTGTCGGCGGAGCATTTGTCGGCGGAGCATTTGTCGGCGGAGTAATTGTCGGCGGAGCAATTGTCGGCGGAGTAATTGTCGGCGGAGTAATTGTCGGCGGAGCATATGTCGGCGGAGCATTTGCCGCGGAGCATTTGTCGCGGAGCTTTTGTCGCATATTTCGGAGCAATTGTCGGCGGAGCATATGTCATGGAACCGTCTTGACGTTTGACCTAGATTAGTGTTAGTTTTTACTAACAGGGACAATCACGTGACTAGAACGTGTGCGCCATATAGTACTGCACAAATGTGTATGTGTGTGTATTTTGCTAAAACACATGATCTATGGGACGAGCGCGTAACGCACTTTTAGTGTTAGTTTTTTACTAACAAGCCCGGTCACGTGATTGCGCGTGTTTTCTAAAAGTAACGTTTTGTCAAATTGTCAAATGGTAAAACGATCTCATGAGGAATATACCAAGCAAATAATGGGACAAACTATCACTTCCGAGGCGAGCTGGATGTAGCTATCTTTCCGAAGCGAAGCTGAGGAAAGATAGCGTATACATTCAGATCGCCGAGGAAGTGATAGTTTGCCATCGCCTGAAACCAAAGGGTGACTATTTGCTCTATATTCCACATCGAACTTCTAGATCTAGTAGTAGTAGTCTAAGCAGACTAGCCCTAGTCTAAGTACTCTAAGTACTGTTACTACTACTACTAGGTTTGATCTACTTACCAACAATGTTATTCCAATTTCGGTAATTACAGGGTAACTCCATTACAATTCCATTATATTATAACAGTTCAAAAGTCAACGATAACTCCTTGAATATTCAAAAAGCAAAACGCGAAATGTAAACTCCCAAAAAACAGTTCAAAAGCAACAAACGCGAAAATAGAGTCTCCCCAACACTTGGTCTAGCGCTTTCAAGTCCATGTCAGACAATTCGTCAAAAGGTATGCTTCCAGCATTGCAATAATCTTGGAACACTTTCAGGCTGAACTTAAGTTGTCGCTTTGTATTTTTACTTTCACTCTCAAGCAAAAATGTGTCCATTTCAGCTTCGTTAAAGAGCTCAAATCTTACTTTTGTGGCCGCTATAGTAGAGCAACAGAACAAGCATTAAAGGGACATTCCCTCTTTTGCAAGCCAAATTTCAAAAGTTGCGAGGTTATTGTCTTATATGAAAGAAAATGTCATTTAATAGCATGCCTGAACAAATTAGGGCTTGAAGTCCCTTTTTCGTGGAGTTATAGACCTAAAACTAATAAACCATCGTCCAACGATTAATTGTGCATTATACCTTTATTCACCCAGTGAGGAAGTTCGTATTCCACGAAGTACCACAACGCTATGCGTGAGCCCTACGTGACCCGCGCTAGCTACGTGACCCGCGCACAATAACATTATCATGACCGCAAACTAGGCAACTGACTTCATTTTTGAGATTTTTTTCCGTGACATACCTTTACAAATGTCGGCTTCACAATACCTTTACAAGAATAAGTACAATATAGTTGTAATATTATGCTAAATCAGTTAAACTCTTTTTATTGACCGATATATAGTCTGATGGAGGGACGCATTCGTTTTTCATTCGTAGAATCCAAATTATAGGGCTGTTCGATCTGATTTTGTTTGTGTGTGTTACATTCATCCCCATCCGTCAATTGGAAACTGTTCAGACGTTTTGTAAAAGAGGGACTGTCCCTTTAACAGCAAACGGTGTAATGTACGATACACGTACAGTGCATAGCGTATGCATTCAGTGCAGTGCAGTACAGTGCGTACCGTATGCGCTATTCACAACGAATAAAATTAAATTTATAATTCGCGCGCATAGAGTTATCTTGCCACGTCATTTGGTACGGAATTTGAGTGGACACACACGAGCTCCACAGTCAATCCGATGCAACCGCGGGGTGTAGATAGTACGTTACCAGTTATCTAGTGAGTGCAACGCACTTTCACCCAAGATATCTACACAGTGTAACGAAGTTTTCTTCTCCCATCAATGATGGGCGAAACTATGTTTCGTTTACGTGATTAACTTTTGTAGAGCAAGATTCTTAGTATGTGGAATATAATCATAATTAGTCACTGCACTTTAATTTCGTATTGCAGGTGACCATTGCGATTTATTTTTTACAATTTTGATCCTCTTTCGAAAAATGTTCGGCTTAAAATTATTCGCTGTAGACGGACGCATTGCGCACAGACCACGGGCCATGACGAAACAATAGGAGATTTAAATTATTAAAGTTAGCAACAAAATAAACTAAAGAGCATCCAGTTTTACGGGCACGACATAACAATAGTTGCTAACCTCAAATATATTTACGGGATTTTTGCGAGAAATTTCGACATCGGTGTCAGACAGATATTTCCCGCAAGAAATCATTAGGTAATTCTATAGCTAGCTGAATACCGCTCCATGAGGGCTGAGGAGCGGTAGTGATTTTTTAGCACCAGCTTGCATCCAGTACATTTTATCAGGGTTGGCACTTCTTATCTCTAGCCCCTGGGCGCTAATGTCTCAGCAGAGGATTAGAGGATTAGCATTGTTGACAGCAGTAAAAACTGATAAGAATGTGGTCGATACGGAAACAAAAATTATAAAATTGATCACCACGATGGTGGAAGACAAGCTAATGGGGCAATCACGTCATGTACAGTATATTTGAAAATGGTATTAGTTCGTTGCAGGTTTTTTCGCGGGATAAATGATGTCAGACAGCCAATTATTTAAATATCTATATACTAGTATGTTCGCTCTATCTAACACCGCCTTTTATGGGCAAAAATAGTAATTTGAGATTCAATGTATTTGTCTACTTCCATACACAAGACGGATGAAGATTTATGTTTGTTCTTTTGTTTCTTTATTGTGTTCCTCTGGATAGTATGAATAAGAAAAGAAATAGTGACTAGCATGCTCGTTCATTCGTCTTTGACTTGTACAATGCAATGTTTCTGATATACGGCACCACTATAAAAGGCCTGCCAATGTAATATGAATACCACATTTGCATATGTTGTATTCGCAGATGAATGCGCTAGTAATCCGTGTGGACATGGAAACTGTACCGATGGCCAGGACAGTTTCTCCTGTGACTGTGATCCTGGATGGACCGGGGACTTCTGCAACATCAGTGGTAATGTAACAGTAGTTTCTTAAACGCATCTTTAAGAGATAATAAGGATGCTGCTTATTCTTAATACATATTTTTGTTTTTTAAACAATTATGTTTACACATTATAATTATCTAGTATTTATTCAATGTAGAGCATACTGGCGAAATCCTATTCTTTTATATTCAAATTATAACTTTAGATTACCATATCATACTAATACAAACTTAAGCATAGTTAACCAGTGCCATTCGCGAAATCTTACACTCACATCTTGTTAAAATTGGCAACCCACCCGGTGGTGATGCGGATTAGGCTAGTTTTGCTTATTACTATGGCCCTACAGATCATTGTGCTAATGTATGACGTGGGCCTATTATTATTTTTGTTTCCCTTTGACGAAATGTATATATTCAATGAAGTGATACAAACAAATATATTTAAAAAATGACTTGGTAACATTGTTCAAATCAAAATCCAATTAAAATTGTACCGGTTTCTTCATAGCTTGTTGTATTGGTATTAACAGTACAAGCATATAGGACAGCAAGTCCTAAGGCGTTCACGATCTGTTTTGTGTTTAGGGGCTCATGTCCAACCACATTTAGAGGGATGCCAACTAAGAACCATAGGTGATAGGAGGGAGACATGGAGCGAAACGACCTAGCTCGAAGGAGCGAAGTGAGTCAGCGGGGGTAGGGTGTGTATGCAACCCGACACACACACAAATACACTATTGTATTTAGTGTCATGCACAGTTCCATGCAACATAAACCATGTGACACATTATGTATGATCCAACAACATAGCCTACAGCCAAGAATGAGTCGCGAGGGAGTAAAGTGACCGAGAGCTGGGGCAGAGCCAAGGGGGGGGGGGGTTTGGGAAGGGGGGGGGGGGGGGGGGGTTAGGAAGGGGGTATGCCCATCCAACGGGGATGATTTTGCATCATTGTAATGGGGAAAATTGGTGCACGTTAAACAGACAGCCAGAGCAATAGCAGCATGCACGGGAACTACGTGGCCCGGTACAGAAAAAGTACTTACCCCAGACCACACGGAAGTTAGACAACAAACTGAGATAATTTATTCCTGCGCGGAGCCGCGCAGAGAAAACTTAAAGGACATTGAAACTATGGATTTCGGCTATTATTATCATTTAGAGGGTGAACAGACATGCGATTTGATACATAACTTGACAATTTTGGCCTACTGGATCCCATGAAATCCTTATGTGAACATACCCAAATTTTACTAATTCTTACCGCGGCAAAAAATGATGGGAGCGGTCATGTTCTTGTAATTACCCAACATGCTTTGCAAACTCTGACGTATGTGCTTAGGGCCGAACAAAAAGCTTTTCACTGATTTGCGGACTCGTCAAAGCATCTACAATTATTCAGACGATGGTTTTGAATTGGTGTTATTGAAATGCATTAATGCATATCATTGACAGTAGTCCGCACACACCTAATAATGGCGGACTCCAGTTTTTCGCGTGTATAGTGGTGTCGCCGATAGTGTTTTCACATATTTCTTCCAAAGCAGAAATCTGAGTCGGAGTAATGTTACGTATATTAAACAAGCATATCACGATGTATAAAGTAGGATAAACTCTATTCTTGAGTTGCATTGCCCTTTAAATTGAATGTATCAATTATATTAACAAGTCTTAGCTTATACATTTAATTTTTCCTTTTCCACAATACAAGTGTTCAGATGTTAAATTATCCACTTGACCACGAAAAGCGTGTACAAAGTAATTGCAATGAGTTAGTGAATATTTTACTTTGCATTGTTGCTCATTACTCTGCCATATAACGTTCATTTAATTTGAAATTTGTATACAACACCCAGTGAAAATAACGAATAACAACAATATACATTATATCAACTACCCATCACTTTTTGAGTTGCTAGATCCCGTTGACAAGGGATTGTCACATTTTACTCAGTGGACATATCTGATCACAAAAATACACATTTAATATAACCTTTTGTCAGCTTACTTTATCCTTTAAAGATATTAACAGTATTAGTTTTGTTTAAAGTGAGGGTTCAGACGATGTCAAGCTTCAAATGATTGAAAGGCAGATATTCTAGGTCAATAAACACAATTTTGTTTGAAAATGTGGGTTGTATGTATGATTGTGGGTTCTTATAATTGGTTTTGAAATTATAATGACACAAATTCGCGAGCGAGCTTGTTCTCTCCCACAATGCACCAATGTGTGACGTGCGAACCTCACTATGCGCCTATCTATGTTTTTACACTGCAGCGAATGTGTTCTTTTCATCGGACCAATGTTGAAAGTGCTTTTGATAATTTCTTTAATAAATTTATGTTGTTGTATGATGAGAATGTTAGTGGTTGGATATGAAAAGAAAAATTATAATAAAGTTCCTCGTATGCCATGGATAACTAAATCAATATTAAGGTCAATTACTAAGAAAAATAAGTTATATTATCAATATAAAAGGAGAAGCTCTGATTTTTTGTGGAGAAAGTATTCTAATTATAGAAATACTCTTACTTCTGTATTGCGTGTTGCTAAAAAAAAATATTATTCTGCTCGATTTCGAATGACATTTAAAAATATTAAAAATAGATGGAAAGTTATTAGAAGTTTTTTTAAACCATTACAAATATTAAATGTATAAATGTGAATGATTGTTCCGTAGAAGATAGACAAATTATTGTGGACAATTTCAATGATTATTTTTGTAACGTTGGGTTGAAACTTCAGGACTCTATTCCTAGATGTCAGAAAAGCTTTATTGAGTGCATGCAAGAACCCAATATAGGTAGCCTATTTTTAATGCCAACGAATGAAATAGAATTGATTAAACTTGTGAGCTCGCTTAAAAGTAATAAGAGCCCTCTGGCTTTGATGGCATACAAAACTAATTAATTAAGGATATTATACATGGAATTGTGATACCACTTATTCATATTTTTAATTTATCTTTCTCATCTGGTATTGTACCAGAACAAATGAAAATTGCTAAGGTAGTGCCAATATTTAAAAAGGGTGATCCTCAAACATTAAGTAATTATAGACCCATTTCATTATTGACATCCTTTTCCAAATTTTTAGAAAAGCTTATATATGATAGAACAGTAATATTTTAAAATAACACTAAAATATGTTCTAAATTTCAGTTTGGCTTTCGTGAAAAGCACACCACTATACATGCTATCTTACACTTTGTTGATAAAGTAGCTCAAGCACTAGAAAGCTCTAAAAAAAGGCGTTTGATACTGTTGATCGTGAAATTTGAATAAGTAAATTGTCATATTATGGAGTCTGGGGCATCGCTCTTAGTTGGTTCAGGAGCTATTTAACCGGCAGAAAACAATATGTATCATTGAATGGAATTGACTCAAGTCATCAAACTATAGATTGTTGGGTCCCTCAGGGATCCCTTCTTGGCCCCCTTTTTTTTATATTACATGTATATATTAATGATGTTTATCTTTCATCCGATGTCCTATCTCTTATATTTTTTGCAGATGATTCAAGTGTATTTTTTTCTCATAAAAACCCTGAAGTTTTAATAGATACAGTTTATAGTGAATCTTGTGGATTCATGGAAATAAGTTGCCTTTGAACCATCAAAAGACAAACTATATGTTTTTTTGTAACTCCGTAAAGGATTTACCCGGAGATGTATTTTTTGATGATGTTAATGTTGTGAGAGTAACTTCCACCAAGTTTCTTGGGCTACAAATTGATGAGAAGCTGTCTTGGGCATCTCATTGTAGTAATATTTGTAAAGTTGTGTCTAGAAATACTGGTGTAATTTATAAATTAAGTTCTTTTGTCCCTCAAGAAAATTTGCTTATTTTATATTCTACTTTAATGTTGCCTTATCTCAATAATGGAGTGCTGGCATGGGGGAAGTCATTGAAAAGCCATTTAGATAAGATTTTTGTTGCCCAAAAAAGGGTGGTTAGAATTGTTTTTAATGTGAGTTATCGTGCTTATACTAATGTTTTGTTCTATAGTAATAAGCTATTGAAGGTTGAAGACATTTTTACTTTTTACAGTTAGGCGCAATTATGTATGGTTTTGAAAATGGTACATACTCTCCCAAATGCGCTAGTACAATATATTTCGAAAGAACAATCAAATTCATAGCTATACTACAAGGCAGGCAACTGCACTTCACATTCCACGTGTACGAACTGCTTTTTGTCTGAATACGCTGCCTTGTACTGGTCCGAAGTTTTGGAACTCACTTCCTATCGATGTAACTAGTTATGTCAGTGTCTTTGTTTTGAAACGCAAATTTAAATTACATTTATTGAGTAACTATGTCGAGTATTAACGTAAAAATTATATCACCAGAAATGATATTAAAGGCAATGGTGTGTTTTGGTAATTTCCAAAGTGTCCCCCCAACATCGATTGTAACGGATTTGGTTGATTTCAATTCCATATGAAAGATCATTGAAAAAAACAAGGGAAATAATAATAATTCCCATTCAAATGCTCTAATTGTTGTGAAATTTGCTTTCAAAATAATATATAAAAATGGTTGACGCCCGGGTATCACTTTTGACTTTTGACGGTTTATTTTTGAATTCACGGTGTTTGGCTCCCCCTATGCCATTTAACAACCAGCGTACTTGGTGCACCGAGATGCAGCCATCGATATAGAAATTCGTATATCGATGGATACAGCTATATGGGTGCGTACGTTAGCCTGCGCGCGCCCAGCTCGATCTCGCGCCACTTGAAGCTTGGTACGCGGCTCGATCACGGCGCGGCCGGACGATCGAACATGCATGGCAGACAAAATACATGCTCACCCACCAGATTGGGAAAAATGGCAGCCTGGAGGCAGACGTAGACCGAGACGATATAGACTGTGTACAGTGTACGCTACGATAGAGGACTCGAGTCGAGAGCGGTGAATATCGCCCAAGTCGAGCGTCGTTTCATGTGATGACGTCCAACGCAGGCGATCGGTCCGGCTACGTCGGAGAAGCTTCGTGCAGCTGCAGCTATCCAACCCGCACCCGGCGAAATATTTAGACTGTGTAGGCTATGCCTGTTCGACATTCAGAGGCAAGTTGAAATTAAAATATTATTATTATCCACCCCCTATTATACTTGTAGCCTATTCTGATCTAGTCTGAGGAAATTACAATTTGTTATCACTTTGATTTTTGAAAGACAAATTCATGCCTACATTTTGAGCCAGGTTTTGAACTTATGAAGTTTTCGAATTTGCAAATAAACTGAGTACTGATTATAACCAGAGTTGTTCCTGGTTACATGTACTAGGTTACGGAAAATGTGTTGTTCACTTCTTGTCTATGAGGCATGGCGGTACAGTCCTACACCCTTTCCCTTGTAAATGTTTTAATCTCATAATTGTCATGATTGTGGAGTAATATGCTGTTCAAATCAAACCTTACCGAGCCTTAGTTTTCTTGTCGCCAGTGGATTCTGCTGGACCAATTAGCTATGGCTGCGACTGAATGGGTGTCACTACACATTGGCCGTGGACATGTAATTTCAAGTGAAAAGGGGTCTCTTTCGAATGTGAACTTGATATTTACTTGCATGAAAAATGAACGATAAAATAGGTTATTTTTTCATGACGATGTATGCAAAATTCTATAAATAGGGTTTCCACGGTTAGTAACATTAGTTTACATTTTAAGGCATCTTGTAATTGTACAATATAATAGGATGCTACATTAAGTAGATGCCTGAATATTTTTCTTTATTTATATTAGTCATGCATTCCTATTCGCGGCATGCTTTTCTTTACATTCAAGTTATATACAAGGATAATGCTACCTCCCAAATTTGTCCTTTTTTGTGAATCAATCTGAATGTTTTATTATTTGTGGAATTTTTTGTTACAGAAATGAAGAACAGATAGTATAACACAATCCACCCTGGAGATTGAAAGGGCAATCAGCAGTGGAGAAAGCAGGTGAATATTGTTTTTTGTTTATTTATTTGTTGTTCCATTTTTAGAATATCTTACAAGATTTTACTACTAATAATAGATTGCAACATCTGACTTCTACTTATGTTAATATTCGCTATAATGTTGTATGGTTGTGTGATTCAGTGATGAGATGTAATTCTTAAATCCCATCCTATTTGTTCATCCATCTGTTCTGAAGAATAAAAAACAAACATTATTTCTACATAGATTTAGCTTTGGCATGCAATATTGTTTTGAAGCTGGATATTTTTATTTTGTTATTATATATTTATAATTTATTTATTTATTAATTTGTTTAATTATTATTATTATTATTATTTTTTTTTTTTTTTTTTTTTGGGGGGGGGGGATTCAAACTTGTTATCGCATCTTTACAAATTAATCGGTACAATAAAAAGATTGGTTTTTAAAACACAAAGTAAGTCGTACTCGTACACTGTATGACTAATATCTGGTTTCAAAAACAAATGTCTGGTAGACATTTTGCAGATTAGACTAGAATTGTTAAAAGTATTATTGTCTCAACAAAATTCCATAATTTCACATTGGTGTTACTTACAGCAAGACCTTCTCTTGAGTCTTGGTGTCCTTCTACTCTGATGGCAAAGATGGGATTGGCGCACAAGATCATGAAAATACCTTCAGTGTACAAAAGGCTATCTACCAGTGTCAACAGGTAATCCACTGTTCTTTTATTCATTTATTACTGCACTAATATCTAATGACAAGCTATGTACAATTTGTAATAGTTACAAGGAAATCTTTACCGAGAAGCCTTGCCAAACATCTTCTGTCATCCCAAGCCCCTAACCGGTGCCCCTAACCCATGCTTATAAATGGAAGGTTGGAAACTAACTACACACATATTCATTGTAGTTCTATCGGTTTGACAAACTGTTTGGGATTTTCACCTGATGGATCATATTTTTCCATGTAGTGGTTCAGAAGTTTACATGTTTTATAGCCGATTGGGCCAAGAAACATTCTAAATCACCTATATTTCTGGTCAGTTCCTTTGGTTGAATTAATATATAATTTGTATTCAAACATAAAAATATAAAGAAACTGATCAGAAACATAAATGTGATAAAAAACAACAAAGAAAATGGAATTCCAACTGGATACGAACCCGAGATCTCCGGATTGCGAGACCGATGCTCTCACAGTAAGAGCACGGTTTCAATCCCGTTGGAATCCCATTTTCTTTGCTCTTTTTCATCAACATATAAGAGCATTGCTCGAGTGGGCAGAAGCTATTAAAAGCCTGTCATAAACCCGAAGAGGATATAAATTAACTTGTAAGGAGAAAGCTTCTGACCACTCAAGCAATGAAAATTAAGGGGTTTCAAGGATGAGCAACGTACTAGGGTTTTCTATAGCTCAGTCGGTAAGAGCACCGGTCTAGAAATCTGGAGGTCTCGGGTTCGAATTCTGTTGGAATCCCATTGCCTTTGCTCTTTTCAACAACATATCATTTTGGTAAATTTGAAAAAACCCAAATTATTTACTCATGCACTTCTGTTTTTTTTATTTTTATTGAATTGCTATTTGTAGTTGTATGTTGTTATGTTTACCCTGTAGATTTTAAGATACCAAAATAATGTGTGGGAATGATTCCAAGTTATACCATATTTATTTTATTGTTCTTGTTTTCCAGTCAACTAAATCCATCCAGGAGTTTGAAAGGCCTTTTTTTGCTGCATAATGGTTTTACAGAATATTGAAAGCTTGGAATAAAAACAGATTTTGTACAGTGAGAACTAAGGTAAGAACAAGATGTAAATTGTTTGATTGGATATGTGAGGTTTTATTCTGTATTCTTTGCTTTGTTCTTTCAGGAAGGCAAACTCTGTAAGTGGACTGTTCAGTGCCGTCAGATATGCAGGAAGTACAAGGATCTGTGCAGCAGTTACCAAATGGACATCTTTTCAACATCGATATACCTGTACGTTAATTCTTTTAAAATACCGTTTATTTAGTTGTGTATCTATATAGTCAAATACATGTTTTGTTATTTCCTCTGTTATAGGAAAATTTAAAGGACAATGAAATCCAGACAAATTGTTGTATGCACTTTAAAACACTAAATATGAATAGTCTCTGAAAAGACGAGCACAATCGGTCAAGAAATAAGAATACAATAAAAAACATTTATTTCTACGAGTGACTCAAATTGGCAACGCACTCTGGCAAATTTGTGGACTTCTCCCCTTATATTTTATACACAATTTTAATTTTGTTAAATTTTCTCAAAATGTATGTTTACTCTTCGATTGAGTGAACTGATCTATAAATCAATCATTCAATCTAACAATCAATCAATCAATCAATCAATCAATCAATTAATAATCAATCAATCAATCAAACCAATCGATTCAATTATTTGACTGTCATCCAAACTAGCTACTTGTAGGCAATGGCATACCCAGGATTTTTTCATGGGGGGTGGTGGGGTTATTTTGTCAGACAAATTTCATTAAGGGGAGGGGGGATGGTGGCTGTAGACCAAGTACCTTCAAAATGTTCGAGGTCAAGGTCAAGACCAGGACCGGTCACAAATTGTTGAGGCCGAGACCTAGACATTTATTGAGAATCCTGTAAAGCAGGTGGGGGGGGGGGGGGGGGGGGTTGTCCGTTGAAAATGTTTGAGGCAGAGACCATTGGTAATGATGGTAGAGACTCCTTAAATGTGGTCTCCAGACCAACAACAAGTCTACAATTTGTAAGGGGGGGTGGAATAAAACCCCCCAAGACAGTCATTTTTAGTCAATGGGGAGTGGGGGTTTGAACCACCCATTCCCACCCATCCCCCAGCCTCACCCTTGGTGGGCCTATGCTTGTAGGTAAGTAGGAAGGACTGGTTCTTTCTCGGTTGAATTTAAACCATTGAACTGTATATCAGCTCATGATTAAACCGAGAATTGAGTCTCTCTTCAACGTTCATGGGGATGTCAGAAACTTGAAGTGAGGGGGATTTGTAATGAAAAACGAATAGGATTTTCATATTATTCTATTTCTTTTCATTGTTTGAATACAATCACACATCTACATTAATTGTTCTTGTTCTTTTTTTCTTCATTAGGATGTCTGTCCCAAGATCATTTGCAGCTACTCATCTGGCAAGAAATGTGGAGCACTAACTCTACATCAGAAACTGCAGCAGTGGTCTCGAACTGCGTGAATTGAAAGCCACTGGTTGTTGGAGGTGGTCAGTGGAGCTAGATCAGGTCTGAGGGGAAAATCGAACCTCCATGTTTTTGCTTTGGGATGAAATAGCAAACGTTAGCATTTTACAGATCCCAAATATTGTCCCTACCCTGTGAACAAAGTCAAGAACTGTTATTTAAATATTCAATTGGATCAGTTCAGCCTGCGGAATAAGTTGCGAAGAAAACTCAATTCTTCTTGGTTATCCTGAATCGCAGCTATGTCAGTCAAGCAGATCATCTGTCCTAGACTCCTCGTACTATATTACTCATGTGAACAAATTGTATGATATCTGGCTAGGAAAACACCATTGCATATTATCTACATCCCTATAATTACAATAACTAACACACTCAATGCACTCATTTATTTTCAAGTTTCAAGTTTTTGTGTTTTGACTTTTTAGAATGATAAGCTCGTTATGTATGTTATTAATTTCACTTTCTCTATTTTCATGTCGGCCCAATAAGATGTTTGCATGGAGAAACCAATATTTAATTGTATGCCCGCAGTCAACTTGTAAAATTAATTTGCACTTGTACTATAGATTTGTAATAGTATCCTGTCATTGTATAGAAAGTGTAATTGATATAACTTAGAGAAATATAGTCTCAAATGTATTATATTTTTTCCTAGAAGTAATATTTGAGACCAATTTCATTGTAAGATTCTTGAGAATAATATGTGAGATCGAGATAGAAAAAGAATGAAGTTGATATAGTGAAACAGAAAATCAATGTCTGATTTTATCCTGATCGTTTGTTGTGTAGTATCCGAATTCAGATCTTAAATGATGGAGTATTCAAATTCGGTGCATCTTGACTAAGGTCGAAAGTGTCTATATATGCTTTGATATTTTACCTTAGATATATACTGGGCATTTCCACAGGAAAGTGAACATGAAGTAAAAAACAAAAAACAATTGGCTCTATTTCAAATCTTAATTATTTTTCTGGATTATTTGTTCATAAATCATGATCCCATTATGATTTCTTTCCGTTCACATTTTTTTTGTTAATTCCCAGGACTCTTCTTATAGGTTAAACAGAAACCATACACGAAACTCTGCACATGGGACAACCCTGTGTAAATTTCAGGAAAATCTTCATATTTGCAATATTATTTTTGTATTTTCATTACTGCAGGCACCAAATTGGATGACTGATAATCATAGTCCCTTTTCAGATACAAATGGCAGTCTTTTGAGTGCTCTCAAGTATGTTTTTCAATGAATCAAAACCTCCGGACAAACTGTAAGGCGAGTTACCAATGTTTCTGCATCCTATCATTTTTATGCCTCCGCCAACGGGTTGTCCGTCCGTCCGTCCCGTTTTCATTCTCTCAATTTCAAACTTGGTATGAGTGTACATATTGGGATGACAATGATCTGATTAGATTTTAGGGTAAACCTCCACTTGGTCTAAACCCACTTCGTCTTATATCCACTTCGTCTAGTCCTACATAGCCTAAACCCATTTCGTCTACAACCACTTGGTCCAATAGCCGGTTCGTCTAATAACCATTTGGGCTATACCCTTATCGTCTAATATCCACTTGGTCCAACCCCACTTAGTCTAATGCCATTTCGTCTAATCACCAGATTGTCTAATATTCTATTGGTCTAATACCACAACGTCTAATATCCATTAGGGCTATACCCACTTCGGCTATATCCAGATGGGCAGTTTCTCACTTCGTCTAATAACCATTTCATCAACTTCCCGTTTGGTCTAATTGACAGTTGGTCTACTCCCACTTGGGCTAATGTCCCACTTGGGCTAATGCCCACATGGTCTAATGCCCACTTGGGCTAATGCCCACATGGTCTAATGCCCACATTGTCTAATGCCCATTTGGTCTAATGGAAGTTTGATATGATATAGGTGTTGAAAGAGCCCTGGGGGTCTGACCACATTTTAATTGTTATATAGTGTGTTATTTTATGTTGATGTATTTCAGGGGCTGGACCCCCATGCACCCGTACGAAACTAGACAAGTTAAAATTACCACTAAATAACGAGTGTAATACAATTATATTTTGTGAAAAAATAATTTTATAAATGCCTGTGAAATATCTTAATGTTAACCTGTGATTCATGTTTGCTCCTCTCTGTAGTCCAAAAGTCAAATTGTCTTTATTTAAGCATTGGAAAATAGGTGACAAACTACTTGAGAGTCCTTGCCAAAGTATTTTTTGTTTTGTTCTTTGAGACTGTTGTAGATATGTGTAAGACTATTGATGCCTGCGGGGGGGGGGGGGGTATACCAGTTGTTTTGACATACGAGATGATTGCTTGTAGTTGTACGAGATTTCAATTCCACATTCATATTAATTAGGTTATTTAGCTCAAAGTATGAAAGTCATTAAACAATCAGTTCAGCAAGGACTCTCAAAGCGAAATGTGTTTGAAGATGAATATCGATAAAAGAATACAATATCTGTTTATTCTGCATACAGAACATATCTAAATTCTCTATGTTTTTTATTGATATTTGTTTCAAAAATAGTAATATTTATAATCCTTTCCGAAGTTTTCATTTCATTGTTTAAGTGTCATTTTGCAATAAGTGTCCTAACAATGAATTGAAACCAATCAGATTTGCGCATTTAGAACAAGTGATCTGACTTACAATTGATTATATCTCTTTCTGCAAGGGGCATACACACATCAAACATTATACAAGAGATTATACTTTCATTCTTCCCGATGACACATGTTCCCTCATACTTTTGGATACAAGTAAATAACAGGTAACACGTTGTTTAAAATAATGTAACAGAAATCTTTATTGTAACATATTTTGTAATTGACCGACAACATCACTAGAGCCAGTCCTGCAGCATACGGCCGTAGTGTTTGGAAGTTACCCTGTATAAACTGCATTGGCCACTAGACATAACATGTACGTGTACAATTTAATCTTCTCACTACAAACAGAAGTACAGTCTGTTACAATATTGTGGATTATATAACAACAAAAACATACACAATATATTTGAAACGACGCAGGGATTTCAAATGAACTAGACGGACGACAAAGTATTGACGTGTATGCATGTATTCGAAGTCCAATAAAAACAGCCCCTATGCATGGCAAGAAAAGAGAACGATAACAATTAAGAACATACAACTTCACTAATACACATCATAATTGTACCAACATTAATATATTATCATATGTTTTCAAATGGCCAGAGTATAGGTACAACAATACAACTAACTATTCACAACAATTATTATGTAAATCACATACAAAACAAATTTAACATCTGATTGTTTGCGGCTAAGGATTCTGTAATGAATTACACTATAATATGAATATGATACTTTACCATATTGAAGCACTACCTAAAAGCATTATTTCATCCAGGCTTCATTGTCACCTTCAAGCCATGACCACTATTTATCACCCGCGCCCAAATACTCCCAATTAATAACCATCTATGATTTCTGACGTCTATTAGTACTTATCGCTCTCAAAACAGAGTACGGACACCCACAAAATAGTACATGTATGTCGATGACGTCAGAACTGTGATATAACTCACCGGTCAAATACTGTTATTCAATTGCTCTCTACATCAGACCCCAGGGTTACGTGTCCCATCGATTCATGTCTACAAAGACAATCAATTCAACAAAACTTCTAATACTAATAACTTATAACACAAATCATATAAAACACAATTGGTTCAATAATTATAAAATAACCTGCATACATGTACAACAGTTTAACCCATCAGTGCCTAAGGCCCACATATTTGTGGTTTGGTAGTCCTACACTTAAAGAAGAACAAGTTAGTTATGTGATGTGTATAGGAAGAAGGAGCATAAATTCCTCTATTTTTAGAGCCCTATTTTGTTACTCTACCTGCTTTAGTAATTTTTAATGATTTTTATTATTGCGTAAATCACTATAATTTAGCAAAATCCTTAAATTGGCAATACATTGTGATATTTTAAATACAGATATTTGCGTTCAAATTGGCAACTTTGCGGCAAAGTTACTTCATATTTGTCTTAAATTGTAATTACTAAATATTTTCCACCTATTTTTATGTCATTAATAGATCGACAAAATTTAGGAGTTGCCAATTTGTAGAGGAAAACAATTTTGCCTTAAAATAGCTCTCGTCCTTGATGGGTTAACCAAACTACAAACATGTACTAAAACCAATTACATCAATCCAAAAAACTAAACCATAGTTATGTATAACAAGCACTCACTTCACCTTAAACATCTACTTTCAAGGGAGCTACACAACAATATAACAACGCAACACCCTTTCATTTTCAATGAAGGTATCATCAAATTAATTGTCTACCTCTCAATCTTATTGTCACAAGCACGAATTTAACTACAAATAACCCGTACAACTGTACATGCATAAGTATTGTCTAACAAAATACAATATCATTTCTTTATCAATTACTATATTGTTCATGTCATCAAACCGTACGATTATCCCTTGCATTACTATACAATTATGCGCCAAATTCTACATTGTTATGATTATCTTTCTTGTCCATTTTACTACTAATATCAATACAAGATGCACACTGGAATATGTTCATCTTATGATAATAATATATACCAAATTAACAATACTTGCACCATCTACAAACAGAATACTTATTTAAAAAAAACAGATTTCAAACCAATCACCATAAAATGACTTAAAAATAAAGTGAAATCTCGGCTTTGATTCAGGTGTATAGCTTCAAATATGTGCCTATATCGATATACCATAGTCCATAAAAAAGTGATTTATGGAGTGGTAAAGTGTGACGTCATATATGACGTCATAAACAAATATTTTTTGATTAATTTTCTGAAAGAGCGTCAAAAATAATGTCCAAATACCAAAAATCAATTGAATATGTTAACGAACCTTCAGAATAACGAACCCGAATTTATTTTACGATCAACGAACCTTCGGAATAACAGACCTTCCGAATAACGGACTGTAACCATAATTACAGCCTTATGGAATCGTTCATACGGTATACGGTATACAGGCGGTGGCCACCACACAGGTCAGTGTGGGCGATCGTTAGACCAAATGGGAATTAGACTAAATGGCCATTAGACCAAATGGGAATTAGACTAAATGGTCATTAGACCAAATGGGAATTAGACCAAATGGGAATTAGACCAAATGGGAATTAGACCAAATGGGAATTAGACTAAATGGTCGTTAGACGAAATGGCATTAGACGAACTGCTTTTAGACCAAGTGGAAAATAGACCTGATGGTATTAGACGAAATGGTATTGGACCAAATGGTTATAGACCAAACGGTAATTAGACCAATTGCATATGGACCAAGTGAAGAGTAGCCTAACTGAGAATTAGACGAACTGGTATTAGACGAAGTGATAATAGACGAAACGAGGAAAAAAAAAAGTAGACGAAGTGACAATTTGGTGATTACACAAAACGGCAGTTGCCTAGATGGGCATTAGACCTAGTGATGATAAGACCAAATAGGTTTAGCTGAAGTGAAGTTAGACGAACTGATGATTGGACCAAGTGGTATTAGACCAAGTGAATATAAACCGATTTTAGGGGTAATGAGTTTAAGGGTCAAGGTCACAGGACTTATTATATATGTGCAAAAATGCCTCGTTCTTGCAATATCTCAAGGACTAGTTTACAGATCAAATTCAAACTTAGTGTGAGTGTACACATTGGGGTGGCAATGATGTCAAGGTCATAGGACTCAATATATGTGCAAAAATGCCTCATCCTTGCAATATCTCAAGAACTGGTTGATAAATCAATTTCGAACTAGGGAGCCATCAAAAATGGGGTAATATGGTCATGGTCCCAGGACTCAAAATATATGAAAAATATTTTTTAAAATTAATTCAGTGTATTGTAATTTGGGCTTGATATTAAAATCGCGTGATAGTGGAGGCATAATTTTCGACTGCGCGCAGTCGAAGATCCATCTAGTTCTCCAAATAGTTTGGAAATTGTTTAAATACTAACTCATGATAGGACACATACAAATGTCAAATTAGCACATTAAGTATTTGACCAGAATTACCTTTTAGATGGTGCTTTTCACGTTCAAGGTTTACTAATTTTGTTCATGTCCCTTTTTGTAATGTGAGTTACTGAATGTGATTCTTCAACCAAGGTTTACTCATTTTGTTCATGTCCTATTTTGTAATGTGAGTTACTGAATGTGATTCTTCAACCAAGGTATCTCTGTCTTTTTTATGTGGTCTAGTAAGTGCACATGTAATTAATTTTTGGTGATAAATCAGCTTACAGTTCGATACAATAATGGAGTTACAGCACATTGATCCATTACATCCTGGATTATCCGCGACATAATCAATTATTACTAGAATAATTAGAAATACTTGAGTTAAAATATATGCCTTTGCCGAGGTTGCTAAGGTTGCATGGACCATAATGAAAAAGAAGAGCAGGCATAATTTTATTCAGGTGCGATGAGAAATGAGTTAGTTATGGCTTGCTTTGGGTCATTCTTGTACTTTTGTAGTGATTTAACTTTCTAAAGTTTAAAATTCATTGTATATGTACGCATTGTGATATATTAGTGTCCATTGATTTCTATGATATCTGTCTCTAATAATAATTGGTATGCAATTATTAGCATACAAGTTTACATTTGCCTTTCAGAGTCTTAAAATGTCTGTTTCGATATCTATAGACGATATTACATATTTACTTTTTGTGATACAAAATATGGATAACACGTATGAATTAGTATGACTGACATGGTGACATACATAAACTTAATTTGGCTTGTATGTATGTATATATATACATGTGTGATTTGGTAGTTTGTATATGTAAGTTGTATTATTTTCATCAACATTTTTATTCTTGTTTTTATTTATTATATTATTCATGGTGTTGTAGAAAAAGGGGACCGGCATAGACATGCCAATGACATTTACTTGTCCCTCACATCCTTCAATAGAGGTTTTTCGCTGTGCTACGCGGCGGCTCTCACCGACGCAGGAACGATCTATTGGTACGTCGGCCGCGCTAAAACAACTCTGTTTTACAAGCCGTTTCGCTTATTCGATCAACGCGGCCGTAGACACGGATGGTTGAACAGCTGGGCAGCACACTACACATGCACACTACACACTACACTCCACACACGTTGCGAGCGACGTTTGACCTCGCTACGAGCAGCGAGCGCTGCTGATTGGCTGTTTGCCGGATCGAGCGGTCTCTCAGCGCGGCCGCACAATTGACCAAAGACGGTCGGTGATAACAGTACAGGAACGGAGGGATCGCTGATACTACAGGAAATTGGTGATTTTTGCACACGACACGTAGTTTGTACGGCCGCGTTGCGCTTGCGAAAAGCCCATAATACCCATTACCTTCATTTGTTGCTGTTTGATGTTGTACAATATCATTTGTCATTACATGTTGTAAATAGTTTGTATATTTATATAAATGTATCTGATTGTAAAATATTGATTTTATAATTTATGGATGTGAAATAAACTGAAACTGAAACTGACTTGACAAACTGGTACAGCATAACCCTTGTATATTGATCACCTGACCATCTAAGTGAAACAAGACATTTTGACACTGGCTATTCTAGGAGGGTGACCTCTATAAAACGGGTGCGGTTCGTTATTCCGAAGGTTCGTTATTCCGAACACGCAAATTTCCTATACCTGAGTGTTCGTTAATCCGAAAATGAAATAGGGTTCGTTAATCCGAACATTTGTTGCATTATTCCGAAGGTTCGTTATTCCGAAGGTTCGTTATTCCGAAGGTTCGTTATTCCGAAGGTTCGCTATTCCTAAAAATGAAATCGGGTTCGTTATTCCGAAGGTTCGCTATTCCTAAAATGAAATCGGGTTCGTTAATCCGAAAATGAATTTGGGTTTGTTATAATGCTATAATTTCATATAAAGAGATAAAATAAACTTAAATGTTTCATTGGTCTGGCCAAGGGAGGGAAAGGGGGAGGGGTATGCTTAAAGTCATACCTGTAAAGTGTCCAAATCCACGAAAATTACTTGGAGCTTCCTCGTTTCTCTTCTACCGTGTTGTTTAGCTTATGGTAAAAGAAGAATAAAATAGGGTTTGATTTTTTCAAATGTCCCTTTAGTATGAAGATAATTATCATTTAAATCTTTTATTTCAATCACGTTGATTAACGCTTTTGATAAAAAGTACAATTGTCCTAGCTGAGAACGTCCGCATGCAGCACGCAACCGTGAGAACATTCCGGAGATTGAACTTTGAGCCGAGCCAGTGCATGCAAATTCCATGAATTCTGTACTACGTGTGTAAACATGTCACGGGTACGAATATCTCAAACGGATCATTCATTACTGCGACAAATGTATGGCAGACCATCAGTATTCGGTGATAAAATATGAACTCAATATTCATTTGTTTCACTAGGTAAACAGTGTTCGTTTTCTTTCAAACTTTCACAAATCTTTCAATTGTATTTTACAATAATATTGATATAGGATTGAAGTCTCAAATGTCATTTTGTGCAATATCTGACACTTTACAGGTATCACTTTAATGCAGGCTGTAAATTAAATAAACAAAACACAAACTATAGTATTATAACAAGCCCGGTTTAATTTTCGGAATAACGAACCCGATTTTATTTTCGGATCAACGAACCTTCGGAATAATGAACCTTCGGAATAACGAACCTTCGGAATAACGAACCCGATTTTATTTTCGGATAAACGAACCTTCGGAATAACGAACCTTCGGAATAACGAACCTTCGGAATAACGAACCTTCGGCATAACGAACCTTCGGAATAGCGAACCTCCGGAATAACGAACCTTCGGAATAATGAACCTTCGGAATAACGAACCTTCGGAATAACGAACCCGATTTTATTTTCGGATAAACGAACCTTCGGAATAACGAACCTTCGGAATAACGAACCTTCGGAATAACGAACCTTCGGAATAGCGAACCTCCGGAATAACGAACCTTTGGAATAACGAACCTTCGGAATAACTGAACCTTCGGAATAACGAACCTTCGGAATAACGGACTGTAACGGCTTGGTACGAACAGTCACGTCACGTTCACGTTCACGTCACGTGAAGGTTTTGTACCTTTTGTGAAACAGGTCACCCAAATCTACGAAGTGTCACGTTCAGGTTCTGTACCTTTTGTGAAATAGGTCACCCAAATCTACGAAGTGTTGGGTTACGTGACCCAACAGTTTGTAGATATACTATATGCAATTCATGAAAGCTCACGTAATTTGGCGCTTGCGTAAAAAAAATTAATGTAAATTGTCGTTGAGAAGAGACTAATTCTCGGTAAATTTAATCGTGTAATATACAATTATAGGCGTACACAGGCCTAGGGGCTGGGGGATGGACACCCCCTACCCCCATCCCCACCCCCTTACATAATTCAAGAAATGTCTTGGTCTCGGCCTCGAAATTTGTGACCGGTCCTGGTCTCGTCCTCGGCTGCGGTCATTTTCTACGGACACCCCCTACCCACACTCCCCCCGCTTACTTCAATTTGTCTGACGAAATATCCCCCCCCCCCCTACACCCACCCCTTGAAAAAATCCTGGGTACGCCACTGCCTACAAGTAGCTAGTTCGAATGTCAAATACATTAATTGATTTATTAAATATTGATTGGTTGGTGTGATTGTTTCATTATAATGATTGACTGATTAATTGATTGTTTATTAGATTAAATGACTGACTTATAGATTGACTCGATTCAATAACCATAAATAAACACTATTAATCAAATCATTGTTTTATTACTTTTAAACTCATTGATCACTGCTGCCAGTCACTCACTCACTCACTCACTCACTCACTCACTCACTCACTCACTCACTCACTCACTCACTCACTTTCACAGGCATGCCAGTACGCGCAGACGTCGAGCACGGGAACTTCAGGCGTATGCGAACTGAATTGTCCGCTGCGTGTAGCAATTCAGCTGGAAATCAACATTTGCCAAAATCCACGCTCGACACGTCTTTAGAAATACTCCAATAACAAGACAAATAATGCAAGTGGTATGGTTGTACATTACCTAAATGACAGAACTGCATATTATCGTCTCAGATTACTCTGAATTATGCACGTACATATTATAAACATAATGATTGAAAAGATTTGATAAGGGGGTATCGGCATTTTCGTCGACATTTTTAAATCTCTTTGTGCGTGTATGTCTAGTCTTAGTAACAAGCGTTTGCAATTTAAAAAATCTTGATTAAACGCTCACGTCACGATTTGGTTAACGCGACACTTCGAGTTTTACCGGCATGGAAAACGACAAATTGTTGGGTCACTTTACCCTACACTTCGTAGATTTGGGTGACCTGTTTCACAAAAGGTACAGAACCGTTTACGTGACGTGAACGTGAACGTGACGTGACTGTTCGTACCAAGCCGACTGTAACCTATAAAACATGTTCCTCGCATAACATTACCTTCTTCTGCATGCAGGGGATTATTGTGGTGGCCACTAATATGCAGGTTGGATTGTATCTAGTACAGAAGCTTTGACGTCATACAAATATTTTTTTAGAATTTTTAAATGATATAAAATATTGCCTGAGATTTGGCTATCCAAAAAATAAACAATCAGTGTTTAGCTCTGGTTCAATACAACACTGATTGCCTATTGAAGTAGAATCTATCTTACATGACATCGACCTAAATGTAGATGCCATTATGATTAGAGATCCATACAGATCACTTTTGGAAACCGGGTCCACTGAGCAGTGGTACATGTGAAACCTGCCCACAAAATTAAATCATAAGTACATATATTTATAATATTTTATATACAAGATATCCTTATGAAAATTGATTATGTGAGCTGTTCTAGTTTATGGGACACCATTAAAAGTAGTTGGTGATGGCCATTGCAGAAGATAATCTTGATGATGATAAAGTGATATGTTGATGATGACGATGATAACGATGATGGTGATGTTGATAACGATGATGGTGATCGATGTTGATAACGATGACAGATGGTGATTATGATGATCAGGGAGGGAGAAGTATCAATGAGGATCGAGGAGGGTCGACAATGACTGAGGAGAGGAGAAAATGAATTGAATATGTGAAGTATTGTTATGAAGTTATGAACCAGAGTACTATAACCTACCCTAACACTGATTGCCTATTGAAGTAAAATTCATTTGTATGGGCATATCTCAGCCAATACTTCTCATATTCAATTCATTTTCAGTGTTTGGACATTATTTGTTGTGCTATTTTCCGAAAATGAAGTTCAAATTTGACAATTCTAATATATTTTTTATGACATAACACTCCACAACTCTATACACATAATTGCATCTCCAAATAATATGTCCCTTATCAAAGTGACCAAAAACATACTGAATTACACTCTAATACGTTATACACACGCCCAACATAAATGCATACTATGCTATGGCTAGATCGACTAGCTGTGTGGATCGGAGAGCTATAAACGTATTACCGTATAACACACACTACAGTGTATTACATGATTACAGCTGCAGGCATAATTAATTATGCACAATCTGTATGTTCAGCATGCACTGCAGTGGTATGCCTTGCGAAGAATCAAAGGTCATCGCTAGTTCGCTAGCGATCGATATAAGAAGGATAGATAGGCAATACGCACAAACAATTGAAGTATTATAATAATGCATACATTCTACGGCGCTACCCGAAATGTACGTAACTTGAGTTAGCTGTATGTCCTGACTGATAGATGGCGCTGTACAAATATATAAATACGAACGGTTGCATGAAATTTTGATTGAAACAATGATGTTTTTTAGAGACCGCCCTCTTAAGTTGTAACGGCTCTTTTTGAATAAAAACAGGGGTTTTACTATGTCGTTTGTAATTGTGTATACTTTTCTAGCATGGTGGAGTTATAACTATTAGTTTGTACCGTAATCGTGCAGGTTTTGGTTACAAAAGTAAAGTTTGACCATTGCCTTTAAGTAATGAGTTATCAATTATTATTGATAACGTGCATTGTTTTTGTTTTGTTTGTTTAGTAAATATAAATATTGTAAATGTTTGCAGTTCAAATTCTCTCTCTCTCTCTCTTCTATTTTCTTTTTCTCAACACCCTATTTTTCCCCAACACCATTTCCCCCTACATATAACTTATTCTTTGTTATACGCTTACAAAAACGCTTACAAAAATAACGTGATGTTTTGTCGTGTGTTTTAAAATAGGTTTTCCACTTGGACTTGAGTCTTATGCTATCCCTGATTCGAGTCTGACCGCGTCGAACGAAGAAAGTACGAACTTTGGAGCCAGGTTTGGACGGTTGAATGTGGCTGCTTCTGGTGAATCGCTTGGAGCCTGGAAGCCACTCATTAGTACCGATAACGAATGGATCCAGGTTAGATTATGTTTACTAATTCTAATAAGCATCAAATGTGTTAACAATTCTGGCATAATTATGATGCATGTTAATTTTAAATATATATTTACAAATAACATACGTATACTTTGTGCAGTAGATGCTACATTCTGTGGCACCTACACGTGTTTTTGTAACAAGTATCGCAATGTTTTTTTTATTTTGTTATTTGATGTGCACAACTCATTGGCAAAGCATACATAATGTCATAATTTTTGTTTCTCTTTCGCCTTCTCGGCATTTATTCATTCCTGCACATTTCATACAAGTTTACAAGTCATATACTTTTTTTACGATTAATTACAAATTAGAAATACTTTTTTAAAGCATTTGGTAAATGATACAGTGTCTGTTTTCCTTCGTTAGAAAGATAATCATTTGTCTGCATACGTGAGTACATTTCTTTTAACAACATAAACCATAATTTGTTTTTCCTCTCATCTTTTCCAAGGTTGTTCGGACATGTCGGATGACTATCAATTTATAAATACTCCAAAATGCTAACATTAAAATATCATTTATTTTTTTGTCTGTACTTATTTTCAATAAGGTAAATGTATTAATTTCTACGTGGATGTTATAAACATTTTGCACCATCTGCGTAAACTTTCTAAAGAACATGTCAATCATGGTGCATTTTATAAAAGCGTGTTCTATATCTTCTTTACATTGACATGCTTCACATGTATCTGTGTTGCAAATTTTCATTACAAATAATTCTTTTCACAACAATCAAATTATAAATCATCTTAAAGTTAAACTGTTTCAATTTGTTTTCCTTGATATCAATAATATTCCGTTTATAAACCTGCTTCCAATTAACATCAATGTTTAATGTATCTGTCCAGTATGATGTACCTTCATTTACATTTCTCCTTTTTAACAATGCAACATAAAATAATTTACTCGATAAACTCTCAATGGTTCTTTTCCATTAATAATATCTCTAAACATATATGTTCGTTTAAGTTATTCATCCATTGTTTCGGTATTGCTTTCTGTAATATAAAATATTCAAACATTACAACAACTTTTGAATTGTTATCACAAATATTGTCTCTTAATGTTTGTGTTGCCATAAAATGTATATTAATACAAATATTCTTCAAAAACGTAATGTACAAGGGATGATTTTTGAAAACTACAAATTTATTATTCCATAAAACTTGTTTAACTAAATCAATACTATTATAATGTTCATTTTTTGTATTCAACATGACCCATGCTTTCAGAATTTCGACATACAATTCTGGTATTTTCCCCACAAAGTATAAATTAAGCATGTATATATCAATAGCACAATTTAAAAGCAGTTTCAGCCCTACAAGAGACTAAAAGTAAACATTTGACATCTCTTTTCAATATCCTTTCGAATTGTTTACTATTTACCTAACCATTTAAATCTAAAACTTGCTATTAATGTTTCTAATTATCATGTTCACTTTGTTGCGGCTTTTATTTGCTTTTATTTTTTTTCTTGCTGCTTTTTTGTTCTGCCTCTGCTTTCTTTTGCCTTTGAAAGTGCATAGAGAGACATGTTGTCTATTATGCGCTATACAAATAATCAGCAGCGGATCTGACAATGCAAGTAGAAATTAGACCTGTTTGGTTAACGGAAAGTAAAACAGAGGGACTACCTTTTAACTGATATCATCAAACCAACATTAGGACAATTAAGACTGTTTGCTCTTTTCAGGTTTATCTTGGTTCTACCTACGAAGTCGCTGCCTTGGCAACACAAGGACGACAGTACACCCTCCGATGGGTGGCGAGCTACAAGGTCACCTACAGCATGGATGGTGTGACATTTCACACGGTTCAAGACAGCACTAATGTGTCTGATTTGGTGAGTGCTATATGTTTCATAGTTGCATAATTATAGATGTTTTGTTTAAGTTGTACAGTCTGCAATGAATATAACCTTGACTTTGTCAATTCATTCCTTAAAACATGACTTTGCATAATTATATTGTCATAATATTATGATAATAATGATGCTGATGACGATGAATGTGTTAATATTGGTAATAATGATAATTAAAAAGAGGATGGTGCCTACTAATCTGTAAATAGCATATGTTCCATCTTTCTTTGAAAATCAGTCATTCGTGTACCCTTTCTTTTGCAATCTAAATAAAGAGGGTGGGGTGGACTAAGCTTTATAATGAAACCAAACTTATAAGCAGTAAAAATGTAATAGGATCGATATAAACGCTCAAACATGAATTGCGGAACTTGTTTGCAATAATCTGTGTACAAATCAAACATAATGGAAATTTATCGATCGGTCAATAAAATACAATACATCTTCGTAACAACATACAACATTGTTATTGCACCACCTCAAAATCATGAAGACACATATCATCGTCCAACGAAGATGATACTACGCCATTGACATTTACGCGTGACCGACTGAAAATCATTTATAACACTTTATTCTCCCAACTAAAGGAGGGTACACTTTTGACAATATCATGGCATTTTGCAACATTTCACTTCTCACTTTGCCCCTTATTCGGATGTCATGCACATTCCATGATAAAATATCCACAACAAATGTCATATCAATGTAAAGTGGTGGAAACAAGCTTTTTAATAATACCACATTCATGAACCAAGATAAGGAAATATGATAGATATGAAGGCTCAAAAATGAATTGCGGAACTTTTTGTTAGGGGTTTATATTGGTCAATATGCAGTTCGATGAAGGGATGATTTCTACACATTCGTTTTTCATTCGTAGAATCAAAATTAAAGTGTTTTTTCGAGCTAAAATTTATGTTGCGTGTACCTTGGTATTCAAATGAGCCTATTGAACAGAAAGGATAGACGACTTTAAAAGGAAAAGGAATGCAGGGAAAGGTGAAAGAATGGCAGCATCTTTGACACGGCAGACTGTTCCAGACTCTAGGCAAACGACGTGATGGCGAACAAAACAGAGATTGTGTTCTGGAAGTTAGATGCTGAAACTTCAAACTCTCAGGGTGTCCAGGATTCACAATAATGTTTCCAGAGAGCATTGAACAATCACGTACACCAGAGAGACATTTGAAAGAAAAGGAACAAAGGAGATAGTCTCTCCTTGATGACAATGTAAACCAATTAAGAGCTTTGAGTCTATCAGCATAGGCCATCTCACCCCTCATCTGTTTAAGTGAAGTATGCGCGTAGCTGTCCGTTGAACGCGCTCAACCTGTTGAATTTGTGCCAATGTTGTGGGGTGTCATGCAGGTACGCCATACTCGAGTATATGTATAGGTATAGGTATTATCATCATATCTCAGTATAGGTATAGGTATAGGTAGAGGTATTATCATCATATCTCAGTATAGGTATAGGTATAGGTATTATCATCATATCTCAGTATAGGTATAGGTATAGGTTAAGGTATTATCATCATAATTATCTCAGTCATGCATCATCAATTTCAATTCAAATTTATCATAAATATTAATCAGGTCAATCGTCATCTTTTAAGCTCATGCGCATGCGCTTACACTCGGAGACGCGCGCGTACGCGTCCGTCAAATGAAAACAAAATGTCAACAAATGTTCAAAACCCTAACCAAAGTAATTTACTACATATGTTTTAGACAATTTTAAGCGTTTCAACAATTTCCACGCGTGCGTGGTACATCCCTTAACTGATACATCCCTCAACGCACCCTATCAATTTGAGTCTTTGTTAACTTATAATAACGGAGTACGCGCGCGTCAAAATTAAAATTACGCGCACACAAATTCGCAAAATATGGTAAAATCATACCTTTTTTATTCGGCCATAACTTTTGTTTATGTCCATGAATTTCCAGTTTTATTTCAATATTTGAAAAGATTATGAGTTGTAGATACGAATTCATACCTCATTTATGCCAAGTAAATATTATGACGTCATCATATTGAGGGTTAAAGTTGAAAATGCGAATTTTAAACGATTTTAATCGATTTTGAAATCGATCACAGCGGACATTTGACCATATCTTGCTTATTCTCCATCGATTTTCTCCCATATTTTGATATATTGTAGCTGAGGTTATGCTCTAAATGAAATAGAGACTCAACTATCCAGCAATAGAAATTTAGGAACTATAATGTGCCTCTATACAATTGTGATTAGTCTGCCGCGCGTATTTGCGCGCGTATCGCAAATGAATAAGAAACATCGTTTTTACACAGGTTTTGCATTTCTGGTACCATTCCTCAACACACTCCATCAATTTGAGCCATTGTTGACTCATAGTAACGGAGTACGCGCGCGTCAAAGAAAAAATTACGCCCGCACGCAAATTCGCAAAATAAAGTGAAAACATACTTTTTGGATTCGGCCATAACTTCTGTTTAAGTCCATGAACCCCCAATTCTCTTTCAATATTCGGAAAGATTATGAGTTGTAGATACGAATTCATACCTCATTTTTGCCAATCAAATGTTATGACGTCATCATTTTGAGGGTTAAATTTGAAAATGGGAATTTCAACCTAATTTAATAGATTTTAAAAACGATCACAGCGGACTTCCGACCATATCTCACCTTTTTCCATAAATTTTCTCCATCAAATTTTGATATAGCGTAGCCGATTTAATGCACTATTCGCATCTTTTCATAACATTTCGTTTGGTTCACTGGATCCTGATTAATTTTTTGATTGGAAATAAGAGTCCAAATCTGTTGCACATTGAGGGTTAGCCAAAACGTGTGTTTTCGACCTATAACTGCTGAATAAATTATGCTAATAACTTTAAATTTCGCATGTAGATAGGGATTTGCAAGACCAACATTTCATATTTCATTGTCTTATTTACCGTCAAAGGTAAAATACATCAATCATGAATACTCAATAACCACGTACGCCACGGACATGACATTCAGCACACATGTAGGTTACAATAAACGGAACTTTTCATAAAATAAGGTCGGATTATGAAAATGGTGTTAAAGATATGTAAATTAGGTTCAAAGGTCAAATAAATAACTGTTTCGTATTTAACTAACCATTATTATTTGCACTTTCAATAATCTGTGTAGACTTTTAAAACTCCATTTCATAACATAACACTCGCGCACGAAAACGCTCCATTCATCATGTATGCGTGTGTACATAAAATAGTACAAAATGCATTGTTTCATTAAGGGTATTAACATGTCTCACTTACCATCACTTCCATCAAGTCTCACAACAGCGCTACTCATAATACTGGTTACCAATGCATAGTCCTCACGATCACAAATGCCAGGCTTGGAATATAACTTTTATATAGCAGCTATTGTGAGAAGTTACTTAGCAAATGTCATGTTCCCGTTCAGGAAAGAAGATGAAAATTATCAATTTAATGCTGGCCCCCAAAAAGTATTAGTCATTGCAAATCATATTACAATATCCACAGAAATCAGTCGAATAAATGTTCAGAGCTAAAACATTAAAATACATTAGTTATTTTCTATTTACAATTGTCAAGCAATGCACCGTGGTTTGGAGTGGAATAGCGCCACACACGGCAAGATCTCAAATTCCAGACTAGGAATATTACCTTTATATAGCGTTATTAGGAGAAGTATGTAAGCAAAGAGCAATACATCTTTCCGTTCAGGAAAGAATATGAGAATTGCCAATTTGATAATGGCCCAGATATAAACCCCTCAAAAAAAGTTCGGAAACTCAAGTTTGATCGATCATATCTCTCGTATTTTTTAATAAGAATACTCGAAATCGGTGACACAATAAAGCCTCATTATATACCTTTCAAACGGTGCATTATGTGTAGTGATTATGCAATTGGGGCGATTGCAGTAGCCCACAGAATAGGGGGAGGCAGGAAGTGAAATGTCGCAAAATGGCCCTAATTGCATGACTGTGTTGAACAGTTTCTAAAGGTTAACATTCTATTGAATACTGCCAACCTTTCCATTCATCAAAATTATTGAATTTGATACCATTTTAATGGAAATAATCTCTTCATTACGATGGCATATTAATCGTAAGGATTATGCAAATGGGGTGTGTGCAGCGAACCGGAATATGGAGATGGGTCGAGTGTGAAATCAGACAAAAAGTTATAGAGTTGACAAAAAATCAGAGCGTTGCATTTTTTTTCGAGCTTTTGGGAGGATTTTTTAGCATTTCAAATAAAATATTCATGATTTAAATTGATATCAACGGAAAGCCCAACAACTCTTCTGTATGAAAATGTGACATTTATAATGATTTTAGCAAAGGGCGGCTGCAGGGAGATAAATGTGGGGGAGCCTCAAAAGTGACCCATTTTGAAACGCTCTGATTTCAAGTCGCATTACATCCTCTACACAATGGTAAAAGATACCGACACCAAATCAGAGCGTTTTGAAATGGGTCACTTTTGAGGCTCCCCCATATTCATCTCCCTGCAGCCGCCCTTTACAAAAAAAATTATAAATTTCACATTTTCATACAGAAGAGTTTTTGGGCTTTCCTTTGATATCAAATTTGATCATGAATATTTTATTTGAAATGCTACAAAATCCTCCCAAAAGCTCGAAAAAAATGCAACGCTCTGATTTTTTTGTCTGATTTCACACTCGACCCATCTCCATATTCCGGTTTGCTGCACACACCCCATTTGCATAATCCTTACGATTAATATGCCATCGTAATGAAGAGATAATTTCCATTAAAATGGTATCAAATTCAAAAATGTTGATGAATGGAAAAGGTGGCAGTATTCAATAGAATGTTAACCTTTAGAAAACTGTGGCCATATTCATAAAAGCCCGATAGCCTATCTGTCAGCTAGGCCTTATCTCCTTGCCAAAATGCCATTTTGGACGATAACTAGAGGGGAACTCACACAACTCGCTTGGGTGATCACCTTTGTTTTCACAAACCAGTGCACAACACACACGTGCATCTATATGTCTTTAGTAATGTGTGTAGATTTTGCACGCTGTCTATGCCCTTACCATATCGACCAATCAACGAGCGTCTAAGCCCTGTAATACAATAGCCATTTAAAATCTTCGTAGCGGGTTGCTAAATCGTAATTCAAGAAGCACTGCTAACCATACCGATAACAAGCTAACAACTCGGATGATCTAATTTATTCATCGTGGCTGTCATGGTAACATTCCATCTGTTGCAATTTGTTTGACATCGCATAAAAGCGCAGTTTACTCGAACGTGTGAATGAACGAATTGTTCCTTATTGTTCCAATCATAAAAGCGTCTTATGTGTTCTACAACGTGATGCAGTAAGGGGAGGGGGTAGTAGAACATAATTGTCTTATCTGGGGTAAACGGGGGGGGGGGGGGGGCGGTAACTAGTGTCCAAAACAAAAAGCTTGCTATAATTCCTAAATGTAAGTGTGTTACTGTAGATATGCGCGTGAGTAGGAATTATGTTTTTTTTCGGGGCGGGGGGAGGGATCACGTGTAAGCACCCCCCCAATGAAGTAAAACCAAATACATCTCCCTCCTCATTACGATCAAGCTCCGCCACGCTTATAATATGATAGCATGACATGGGAAACTATTAAATTGCAGTGAAAACATAAACGAAATTGCATTAAATAGTATTATATATAGATAGATTCATCAAAACAGAATTGAAATCACATAAAATCAATCCGAACTGCAAAAGTAAGCTAATATGTCACAAAAAGGACAAGGTGTGGCAACATTGGTAGAGCGCGCGCTTTCCAATCGTGAGATCCCGGGTTCGAACCCAGCCCACCGCGTTTGTCCTTCGGCAAGACAATTTATCCACTATTGCTGCTCTCGACCCAGGTGTATAAATGGGTACCCGGAAGGATGGGAACGTGTTTCCTTAGCACTGTGCGCGCCTAATAGGCGACTTGCTGGAATACTCCCCAGGGAGTGGAAGATGTGCACTTAATGTGCAGGATTGATTGCAGTGTGTATCCGTTGACCGGGGTAATAATATTGTAAGCGCTGTGATATAGTTTACTATGAATAGCGTAGCTAAATGCCTAATATTATTATTATTATTATTAATTACTCTCCAGATAAAAACATGTCATTTAAGCTGATAAAAGATGTTATTGCTGAAGTACAAGGATGCTAGGGCAAACACGGAAAAGTATGTTACTTGGGGAACTATTTTGAACTAACATCACGCTATCATAAAAAAATCTCTAATATCCCTTATTCGAATATATTCCTCTTGCCATGTTCACGATCGCGCCACACGTACACACAAAAACCGGGCAGATTGTTACTTGCTAGCAATTTAGAGGTACATCAGAGTACCTCTAAATGTTTGGTCCAGTGTCGCTAAAATTTGTCCTATCTGGCTTTGGTGAATAAGAACAAATTAGCTGGGTGTTAGGTCGTCATTCAACTTCACGCCTTTGTTGTAAGTCCAACAAAGCTCTATTCAGAACGTCCCGCATAAATAGATTTCAATGCATTTAGTCGGCACCGCAGATCTATTGTTGTAATTGTTCGCATTTCGACTAACAATGTCGTGGAATACCAAATGCTTGTGAAATTTAGACAGATGGGTTGTCATGCTAGGCCAGGCCTTGACTACGATAGCGAATTTAGCCTATCGGCCTTTTGTGAATACCAGTTAAGCCTAGCCGGCATCGAAATCGTAATTTGATCAACCAACTATCTTATCGGGGTTTTATGAATATGGCCACTGGTCAACACAGTCATGCACTCGTAAATTAAATGAATTAGGGCCATTTTGCGACATTTCACTTCCTGCCTCCCCCTATTCTCTGGGCTACTGCAATCGCCCCAATTGCATAATCACTACACATAATGCACCGTTTGAAAGGTATATAATGAGGCTTTACTGTGACACCAATTTCGAATATGCTTATTAAAAAATACGAGAGATATGATCGATCAAACTTGAGTTTCCGAACTTTTTTTGAGGGGTTTATTATCAGTCATTGAAATTTATATTATGATATTCAAATTATATTTATATTATGATATTCAAACAATTTGCAAGCAACGCATCGTGGCATTAAGTGGACGAGCACCATCTAACGTCAAATAATTCAAATATCTCTCCGCTCGTCACAAAATGGCACAAAACACACATGTTATAATTATCACATTGTACAAGTTATAGGATTGTACATCCATTTCCAACTTCAAACAACATATTGCCGGCCTAATATTATCGCTGAGCTATCAATTAAGATGATTTAGGGAACTATATATCACCTCAATTCGTCAAAGTATGACGAATTCAAAATCTAGTTATGTTTAGGTCTATAACTCCACGAAAAAGAGTTTTCAAAATTAACTTTTTTAGGCAAGCTTAAATTACATGTGTTTCATATATAAGACAATGACCTCGCAACCTTTTTCGGACAGTCTCTTTAAATGTATCCTTATTCGTCTATCGAAAACTGTCCAGACGATTTGTACAAGGCGGACACTTCCTTTTACAAATTACATTAAAGTGATCCAGGTAAAGTGTCAGATATTGCACAAAATGACATTTGAGACTTCAATCCTATATCAATATCATTGTAAAATACAATTGAAAGATTTGTGAAAGTTTGAAGGAAAACGAACACTGTTTACCTAGTGAAAAAAACGAATATTGAGTTCATATTTTATCACCGAATACTGATGGCTTGTCGTAGAATTGCAACAGTTATAACTGGCAGCCTATGACGATATATCCGCACCCGTGTATGTTTACATATGCGGTATACAACATTCCTGGAATTCCGGCACGTGTTGGATCAAAGTTCTCTAGGTCGGGAATGTTTCCCACGCTCGGACGTATCCAGCTGAAACAAGTGTACTTTTTTTGAAAAGCGTTGACAAACGCTTTTCAAATAATGATAATTATCTTCATACTAAAGGGACATTTGAAAAAATCTAACCCTATTTTATTCTTCTCTTACCATAAGCTAAACAACACGGCAGAAGAGAAACGAGGAAGCTCCAATTATTCTTCGTGGAGTTAGACACTTTACCTGGATCACTTTAACAGTTTAGGTTATCTTTCTTCGTCTTTTACAGTTTTTCCATCTTACACAGCCCAATGGGTGATTTCAAGTATGGTGTTGGGGTTAGTGTTAGTGTTGAGGATGAAAAACTGCCTCTAATCTGAGCTAAACACCAGCTTCCAGATTAAGAGGAGGTCACGAACTTTCCGAAAACGATCATACCAAATCGCTACCAACCCTAATATCGATATCAGGATCGATAGTGTTAGTCAACACCAGACAAATATCACCAGAACCCCTTTAAAATGGTGACGAAAACTTTCATATGCTTACGATTTATAGAGCAAATCGTAATAAAGACTTACCACATGCATGCATTGAATACCATAATTAGAAGAAAATATTCAAACCATTCACTTGATCGATACGATGTTAGTGGATATTCCCTATTTTTCGTGGAATTCGTAACTAAACTCTCAAAAAATGTGCGTGACTCTCTTTAAAAAATTGAATGCCCGCCGCGCGCAGAGACACATCGCTAGTGCTAGCGGTTTGCATAGCCGACGATGAAGGCATAACTCGCAGTGGCAACACGGTACAAGTTCCGAGTGAATACCGATAGTACGTGACATGTTATATAGTTTGATTAAATCTGTCACGTGATCATTAGGGATTCTGTGGCGGAGTGGGTAAGGCCGGTCGATCGCACGTGTATCACGTAATACATTAATTGTTAGAAGTGGGTTCGAGTCCCCGATGTGGTAACTTTTTTTTTTTTTTGCCATTATTAAAAACAAATCATTCATAGGCTTTTTTAAAACATGGGAGCTAGAACGTATAATTAGGCCTATTTAGAAAAACATTCTGGTTTCGAAAATAATTAGCTGCCTGAAAAGTGGGTAACAATTTTGCAAGAATCACAGGAATTAACCACCTCTGTATGATATTGTACATGTGGCTCGACAAGGCTGGGGGACATTAATCCCCCCCCCCCCCCCCACCTCCGAGATTTGTTTTATTGCTCCATACCGTAAAGCTCGGACCTACCGTTACTAAATCACGTTACGAAATCCCGAAAATCGCTCAATTTCGTGATGTGTGTACAAAACAACTGGCCAATATAAGTTTTCGTTCAAAATAGATACATCGTTGGTTTGGTCTGGTTTACATTTGTAGTGTTTGTTTTGGTGTTCAAAAAGTTAAATTATAGTTAGAAATGAAACAAACAACACAAACAATACAAATGCAGAAGTATAAAAACAAAGAAATAATTATGTACATAAAATAATTCATTATAAAAACAATAAAACACATAAGGAAGAAACTGGCTATTCCAATTTGTTTTGATGAATTATTATTCTATTCCAAAATAAAGGTCTAAATAATTTATGTAGTGAAAAATGTGAATATCAGATTTATGGGTAAAAATATGAATTGTATGACCTTATTTTCGTAAATTACTATAGATATTCAAATAAATACATTCATTAAAAAAAATAGATTTTCATTGCGTTTCAAAAACATCACTTAAGTAAAATTTCACAAATTATCTAGGTTGATACCCTTTTTACTTGCTTAGACAAACGAAAACACCACCATTTCAGTTCAGAATTGTGATTTTAATGCCCACCTAGCAACAGTAACACTAACACCAGCTCGATCTGTACTTGAAATGACTTTCATTTCGATCCCTATGGAAGTTGTTATCTCTATGGAGTTTTGCGTATACATGCTCAACACTAACACTACTGGGCAGATTAGCAGACGACGCTAAACACCAGCAACCACGTGGCACTGCCGGAAGTACGAGGTCAAACCTCTAACACCAACTCATTTCAAGTACGGTGTTAAGGGTGCAGTTAGTGTTTAATAAACACTAACACTAGCTCAACACCATCTACGATAGTATATTGCCATATCAATAAACACCGCCTGTCGGAAACGGAAGTTTGTACAACGGTGCAATCAGAGGTCATCATGTTAACACCATCCTAACACTAAGTCATTTCAAGTATGGTGTTTAACCCCGATTTAGTGTTTAATAAACACTAACACCCGGTTTAAACACCATACTTGAAATCATCCATTGTATGCTTCACGATTTGTATCGACTAGAAACGACATTGGCTCCCTTTATATCAGTGAAAACGTATTATGATGTTGTTGTGTATTTTGTCATGCTTGTATTTAACTTTTATAATGTATATTTTGGCCGCCTTGTGTAGGTCTTTCCAGGCAATTCTGATTCCGATACTGTGGTATGGAACGCCATCCCCAACCCGTTAGTGTGCCGATTTGTGCGTGTGTACCCTGTTACCTGGGAAGTGTACATTATCGTGAGAATGGAGCTGTACGGACATGGCCCCCTAGAAGGTAATTTATACATTTTACTGAATTTTTTGATATTCAAAACAGGATATTTAGCTATTGTTTTTAAAGTACAAACTGTTACCCGTCTTTGAATAACCAAACTAGTAATATACTACCTCAATGGTATTATGAAATGTGTACCACGTTTCATAGTCTATTATTGTGCGAACGAAATTTGAAGGCATTTGGTCGAGTAGTTCGTGAGATAAAGAATCAACACATGTGACTGCATGTGTATGAGGGTTAATGGGAATTAATTTGTTCATAACATATGAATGTGTTTTGATAGATAGCTAATCGTGACACCTTTTCTGTTGATTATCACCTTAATCTTCACAAAATAATAGAACTAATAGTGTAATTTTGTAATAACTTATGCAAAGTTTTCAGTAGACGGATGAGGATGAATGTAACACACCACAAACTTTCAAATCGAACAACCCTGTAATTAAAGTCCTAGGATGAAACACGCATGACGGAGCAGAAATGATCCCTTTACCGAACTATACATCGGCCAATAAATATGTATAACTGAGTTGAATATAATATTACAACAATTTGTACAATATTTCCAAAGGTAAGCCACGTAAAAGGTTTCGAGGATAATGCATAAACTATTACATGAAGTTATTTGTATGAGTCCGAGTTATTTTGTTATGCCGTTGTTTGATCACAATCTGTGCACGGTTCGCAAACACCAACAGGGGACTATTCGCAATGTGCCGGTTGTCAACGTGAGGAAAATTGTGCACGGGTGAATACTCGTAAAGCACAATTAAGGACGTTACGTCGCGTTTATTGTCTACAACTTCATGAAAAAGAGATTTCATGCCCTAATGTGTTCGGGTAACCAGTAAATGACACATTTTCTTATCGGTGGATCAGTTCAAGCACCGGTCTGGCAGTCCGGAGGTCTTGGGTTCAAATCCCGGCGATGCATATTTGTCTTTGCTCATTTCAATCATTGAACATTTATTTCATGGCTTGCAAAAGGCAGACACTCCCTTTAATTATTAAAACGGGGCCCTTGTTGGGGTGTAGAGATACAAAAGGTTAAAGGGTACCACCAGGCAAAGAACAACACATTATTATATGTTTTGGTACCGTTTTGTGATATCAAATAGATACCCAACATTTTGCAAAGGGTTGTGTAATTCATAAACAAAGCAATTAATTTCCACCACTTACGGAACCACTGCTATTTCCTGGTTCCATACGGGCCAACCATTTGCGAGTGCGCCAATGGTATTCACGCGTATACGTTTGTAAACAATAGATTCCCGGGCGATTCGTTCGCTCTGCACACACATCGCAATTCACGGCACGCATCGCAGTCTCGCAATTCAGACCGCATGAACGCATGCTTTAGAATGGTGATGCGTTTCCAATTTTTTTTTTTTTCTTTCTGGAAACATATTTTTGTGAACTTGTTGATGGAATGGAATACTAAAGATGTTACCTTTCTTTAATAAGAATATTATTTTTGGGTGGTGGTACCCTTTAAGGCCCAGTCCCATACTGACGATTTTCACGGCGAATCGCAACGATTTGACATTCGTCGAGAAAATCGCTTAGGTCGCGTTGCATCGTGTTACATCGTACCGGTTCTTCCCCCAAAACCGTTGCGCATCGTGAAGAAAATCGTGAAAGCGGAGCCCAAATCGCCGTCTTCAACTGTTCAAAACAATCGCCACGCCACGACGATTTTCACAAAAAATAATTGTATTTACCGTTGCCAGTGAGGTAAAATGCATAGTTTCGGAGATAATAACTTTCGCTGTTAGCGGCGATAAATATCGCTCGCGGGACGTAGGTGTCATATTTCAGCCACTTTAGCGAGCAAACCCAGCGCTCTGACTAGATGTGTTCCGAGTCGTTTTACGCGTAATTCACTATGTTTATCGTAGCGAAGCCGTTCGTGCATACACTGCATAGGATCAGGAGATCGCGCGGCCATTCCGAGCTATTTGACCATCGAGCTAACTGATTTCTTGTTTTCACGAAATTAACATGCTTACTGATCAGTATAATATTAAACTTTACTTAGTATCATGTTATAATCATAACGGCGGTTTAACTTTGGTTGGGAAGGGGGATCGAAACTAATTGTTAAAGTGTAATGTGCACTGTGCGTGATGATGTAACATGAAAATAAACAACAAATGTCAAGTTCCTTTTTAACGGACGTGCATATGAAAGAATATGATAATTTATGATTATCTTGTGATTGAGCTATTTCAAAGAGTTATAATCGATGTATTTACTAGCAATTCCTGATTATGAAGGGGCAAATCAATGTTTCATTGATAAGCTACGCCACTTGATTGCCGATGAGCGAACCACTTCTGTCTATAATAGTTTATTTCATATGATTATTGCTACATGCAATGAAATGAATTGTTTTTACATTCGGCAGCAGGCAGGCTTTGCAACTGATGCGAATAAATTTATTGCGATCGGTTTCGTATGCACTGCCCCCGCTGCTCCCCGCGGGGCACACCGTGGTTACCGGCACCATGGTCATTGCGTACCCAGCTGACGTAGCGTGGTCCACACTGATAAAGGTTACACCTTTTGTATTTCTTTTTTCTTTTTGAAAGAATTCCCCTGTTCTGTTGTTTTTCAAATGTATACGGGGCAAGTGCTCCCCCCCCCCCCCACAAACATATTTTTATTATGACAAAAGTTACTACGCAAAAATCTCGATGATTTGAATGAATTGTCAGGATATGTGTAAAGCCTTACTCACTTGTTACTCATTTTCTTATCGTGTTTAATTGCCTACATTTGAATATATATGGAGTGATCTTTATCATGACAGTTTCAAACTGAATGCTCATATTCTCATGTAATTAATTCCGACATATAATGTATGTTTATGGGAAACGCTACATGTTCATTGTATTGTATTCAAATTTGCTGGGAATATTATAATGAGATATAATCATCCTGTCTTATAATATAAGTACTAAAATAATACTCTTTTTGAGAGTAAGATAAAGTTCAGTCATTTATTTATTTACAGACATCTAAAGGCAAGCACATGTATTTTAGACAAAAATGAAAACATTTTGAAACAAAAATGATTTCTATGTATACATGATTATTTCAATCTTTCTTAACATGGATCTAGTAACTTTGTTGTAGTATTGCTAACTTATCACAATGACTTTTTACACAGTTATACAGGGCTGGACACTGGCCAGTAAATTTTTTTTTAGGCCAACCAGAAAAGGAAAAACTATTTCTAGTGGAGCAGATAGGCGTAACAATCGTGCAAATAGTCATACAAGCAAGCAAATTGGCATGTACATTACCTGTTGTCCACTTTTTCAGAACAAAAGTGTGGCCACGCAAAATTCCAACATGGCGGCCATTTTCCAAGATGGCCGCCAAAAAGCTACTTTTTGTCATAAAAAGAGAAATAATCAGTAGATTACAAGAATCTTGGAGTCGATTCCAATTATATATGGTATGCAGAAAGCCCATGTGCTACATTTAGTACCTATCCAGTAGTGTATCTACAGTTAAAATCCAATATGGCGGCCATTTTCTAAGATGGCCGCCCAAAAAGCTACTTTTGGCATAAAAAGAGAAATAATCAGTAGATTTCAATGATCTTGGAGTCGATTCCAATTATATATGGTATGCCGAAACCACATGTGCTACATGTAGTTACTATCTAGTGGCGTATCTACTGTAAAAATCCAATATGGCGGCCATTTTCCAAGATGGCCGCCAAAAAGCTACTTTTTGTCATAAAAAGAGAAATAATTAGTTGATTTCATTGATCTTGGAGTCGCTATATGCAGAAACCTAATGTTCTATATTTAGTCCCTATCCAATGGCGTAGCTACAGTTGAAATCCAATATGGCGGCCATTTCCCTTGATGATTGCTGAAAAAGCTACTTTTTGTCATAAAAAGAGAAATAATTAATATTTTTCAATGATCTTGGAGTGGATTCCAAATATGTATGGTATGCAGAAACCAAATGTGCTACAATAAGGCAATATCCATGGGTTAGCTTCTGTGAAAATCTAACATGGCGGCCATTTTCCAAGATGGCCGCCCAAAAGCTGTTTTTTGTCATAAAATAGAAATAACAATTCGATTTCAATGATCTTAGAGTCGATTCAAATAAATGATGGTGTGCAGAAACTAAATATGCTATATTTAGTCCATATCCAGTGGTGTAGATACTGTTACAATTCAATATGGCGTCCATTTCCTAAGATGGCGGCCAAAAACCAACTCATTTAACTGTCCTAAAAAGAGAACTAATTAGTTGAATGCAATGATCTAGGAGTTGATTCAAATAAATGATGCTATACAAAAACTGAATTTGCATCATTCAGTCCTCTACCAGTGATGTAGCTACTGTACAAATCCAACATGGCGGCCATTTTCCAAGATTGCTGCCAAAAAGCTACAATTTTGCATACAAATCGGTTGAGGTGGTACATTTAAATGCACCTTGGAGTGGATTAAAATTTACATTAACACCAAGAAACAATGTCATGCTACACACTACTTTCTACATCGGTTCTAGGCTAGTTTTCAAATTACGACAATGTCAGCGCCGATGGCATCTATTTTTCGTGTACGAGGCAGCTTCAGGAGGAAGATATAACTAAACGACTAACAACCATGAGCAAACATTGCAAGCTCCGATTAGTGGAATAATCTACAAGCGAACAACAGTGCATTGTGATTATTATGAGCAACCCAATCCAGTAAGAATCTGAAGGCCTTCTTTTGCTAGACATTGAACTAATCTAGGTGCGCGAATGTTGCTAACGGCTAGACTTCTTGAAGATATGGAAGTGGCTAGAAATGAAGAGAGTGCACTTATTAAAGTGCATTCGATGGAATACAACTCTATAGCACCATAACCAGAAATATCGCGATTATTACAACGTACCCACATCCCGGAATCCTTCAGTTAAGAGAATCAGCCGACCCTGTAGACCCTGCAGCACTCGGTGACTGTATAAAAGTCCAAATTACAATATTCATATGCCACGGTTGAAGTCTTTGAAGCATAAGACCGGTACCATGTATATTATTTGTTGATAGATATTTCATTCAGAGCATGAAGTGTAAGAGTAAAATTAGTGGAGGGGGGGGGGGGGGATCTTGGGAGGTGACTGGTAAAGAGAGCTGACAGATCTGATACTAATAGCACGTTAATATTAGCAGTAACGCAGGACATGTGGTTGTCGTGATGGAGGTCGAAACTGCTCACTGCAGCATTATAATTGTATGCTCATTCTAGAATATTGTGTGAATTGATACTTTACCTGTAATTAGGAGAAAACAAGTGTTGCAGTACCTGCAGGTGGTAAGTGCTCCAAATGATATATTATGGAGACATAAACTGAAATGCAGAGTCCTAATGTATATCAGTTCCGTGCTTGAAATAAGGGGCGGTTGACTTTCGTTCCAGAATAGTTCCTGGAGATTACAACGGAGTGAGATCTGTCAATCTTTTTGATGATAATTGTTTGGTTTACTGCTTGAATATTTCTGATATGTTGACAAAACAAAACTTTCCTTGCAATCACTATTCCATCCTGGAAAATACTCAATTACCTTGGTGTCTAACAATGATATAGGAAGTATTCAGATTTACAAAACACAGATTTAGTTGGTTTGGTCACATTGTGAGGATGGAACATGACGTGCCTGCCATGCAAGCATAGTGCAGTCATATGACATCAGGGAACAGACCACAGGTAGACGGGGAAGGCCACGAACTAGATGGATTGCTGGAGTCATAAATTGTATTTGACACTAGCCCAGGCAATCTAACGCGCTTATTAGCAGAGAAGCTTGTATGATATTATTTCGGGAGACATCCTCTGGTTATGCAGCTAATAGATTAAAGGTTGTGAAACACATTTGTAAACACTGCGGACCTTTTTAAAAATGTGCATGTAGCTAGGAAATGATTTTAAATAAAATGTGTGAGAAATATCAAATCAATTATTCCTTACTTCTTCAATAAACGAATTTAATGAGGTATACTCAGCAATGTTGGGTCCAAGACCAGAGGGTCCGAGATCAAGATCAAGACCAAGATTTAGCGATTTTGAAAACATGAATAAATACAAAATTGTATTTCTCTCTTACCTGATCAAAAAGGGACATCAAACTTAAATTTTGGAATGTGTCCGTTGAGAGCTTTCGTTCAGGCCTACAAGTTACAAGATTTGTTTTCCCACCTGGTTTGGTGGATGCAAATGTGTTACACTGCCTTTAAAGGAGACCTAAACGTTCCATATTCTTTACATTATTGTAGTCATCTTGGATTGTCCAGTACCTACGCAACTGGAAACTGGATAGGCTCGGATGTCGCAAATTTGAGATGTACTTATAATACACATTTATATCGACTCCAAGAACATTGGGATTGACCAACAGTGTCAATATTTATGCTAAAATATCGCTTTTTGGCAACCATGTTAGGAAAAATGGGCGCCATAGTGGATTTTTACAATAGCTACTGAATGTAACACTGTTGGTATCATTAAACCGAACATTACTTCAATCGACTTTGTATTTTTATAATACAAAGTATTTATGGCGGCCATCTTGGAGATGGTTGTCATGTTTGATTTTCCAGTAGCTACACAATTAAATAGGTCTGGAAAAGCAAATTAGGTTTCCACAAATCATTCAGAACTCAATCGACTTATTGAAATTGACCAACTTACTCAATGAATATGCAGAAATGTAGCTTTTTCAGCAATCATCAAGGGAAATGGCCGCCATATTGGATTTCAACTGTAGCTACGCCATTGGATAGGGACTAAAAATAAATAACATTAAGTTTCTGCATATATCGACTGTAAGATCAATGAAATCAACTAATTATTTCTCTTCTCATGACAAAAAGTAGATTTTTAGCGGCCATCTCTGAAAATCGCCGACATATTGGATTTAAACAGTAGATACGCCACAAGATAACTACATGTAGCACATGTGGTTTCGACATAACATATATCATTGGAATCGACTCCAAGATCATTAAAATCTACTGAATATTTCTCTTTTTATGACAAAAAGTAGCTTTTTTGGCGGCCATCTTGGAAAATGGCCGCCATATTGGATTTTAACAGTAGATACACCACGGGATAGTTATTTCAATTAGCACATGTGGTTTCGGCATACCATATATAATTGGAATCGACTCCAAGATCATTGAAATCTACTGATTATTTCTCTTTTTATGACAAAAAGTAGCTTTTTTGGCGGCCATCTTGGAAAATGGCCGCCATAATGGATTTTAACAGTAGATACATCACTGGATAGTTACTAAATGTAGCACATGGGGTTTATGCATACCATATATAATTAGAATCGACTCCAAAATCGTTGAAATCTACTGATTATTTCTCTTTTTATGACAAAAAGTAGCTTTTTGGCGGCCATCTTGGAAAATGGCCGCCATCTTGGAATTTTGCGTGGCCACACCTTTTTTCTGAAAAAGTGAACTAAAGGTAATGTACATGCAAATTTTCTTGCTTGTATGACTATTTGCACGATTTCCTTGATGTTTAACACTTATCTGCCCCACTATTCACTGGTCTAACCAGACCAGAGGTAAGTGTGGAGCCCTGTGGCCATATTCATAAAAGCCCGATAGCCTACCTGTCAGCTAGGCCTTATCTCCTTGCCAAAATGCCAGTTTGGACGATAACTAGCGGGGAACTCACACAACTCGCTTGGGTGATCACCTTTGTTTTCACAAACCAGTGCACAACACACACGTGCATAGATATGTCTTTAGTAATGTGTGTAGATTTTGCACGCTGTCTATGCCCTTACCATATAGACCAATCAACGAGCGTCTAAGCCCTGTAATACAATAGCCATTTAAAATCTTCGTAGCGGGTTGCTAAATCGTAATTCAAGAAGCACTGCTAACCATACCGATAACAAGCTAACAACTCGGATGATGTAATTTATTCATCGTGGCTGTCATGGTAACATTCCATCTGTTGCAAGTTTGTTTGACATCGCATAAAAGCGCAGTTTACTCGAACGTGTGAATGAACGAATTGTTCCTTATTGTTCCAATCATAAAAGCGTCTTATGTGTTCTACAACGTGATGCAGTAAGGGGGGGGGGGGGGGGTAGTAGAACATAATTGTCTTATCTGGGGTAAACGGGGAGGGGGGGGGGCGGTAACTTTTGTCCAAAACAAAAAGCTTGCTATAATTCCTAAATGTAAGGGTGTTACTGTAGATATGAGCGTGAGTAGGAATGATGTTTTTTTCGGGGCGGGGGGGGGGGGGGGGGGGGGGAGGGATCACGCGTAAGTACATGTTTTCATAGCCACCCCAATGAAGTAAAACCAAATACATCTCCCTCCTCATTACGATCAAGCTCCGCCACGCTTATAATATGATAGCATGACAAGGGAAACTATTCAATTGCAGTGAAAACAGAAACGAAATTGCATTAAATAGTATTATATATAGATAGATTCATCAAAACAGAATTGAAATCACATAAAATCAATCCGAACTGCAAAAGTAAGCTAATATGTCACAAAAAGGACAAATAGAGGCAAATTACTCTCCAGATAAAAACATGTAATTTAAGCTGATAAAAAGTGTTATTGCTGAAGTACAAGGATGCTAGGGCAAACACGGAAAAGTATGTTACTTGGGGAACTATTTTGAACTAACATCACGCTATCATAAAAAATCTCTAATATCCCTTATTCGAATATTTCCCTTGCCATGTTCACGATCGCGCCACACGCAATACACACAAAAACCGGGCAGATTGTTACTTGCTAGCGATTTAGAGGTACATCAGAGTACTTCTAAATGGCTTGGTACGAACAGTCACGTCACGTTCACGTCACGTCACGTGAAGGTTCTGTACCTTTTGTGAAACAGGTCACCCAAATCTACGAAGTGTTGGGTTACGTGACCCAACAGTTTGTAGATATACTATAGGCAATTCATGAAAGCTCACGTAAATTGGCGCTTGCGTAAAACAAATTAATGTAAATTGTCGTTGAGAAGAGACTAATTCTCGGTAAATTTAATCGTGAACGAACCCGTCCTACCTATACTGTAAATACCAATTATAGGCGTACACAGGCCTGGGGGCAGGGGGATGGACACCCCCTACCCCAATCCCCACCCCCTTACATAATTCAAGAAATTGTCTTGGTCTCGGCCTCGAAATTTGTGACCGGTCCCGGTCTCGTCCTCGGCTGCGGTCATTTTCTACGGACACCCCCTACCCACACTCCCCCCGCTTACTTCAATTTGTCTGACGAAATATCCCCCCCTCCTACACCCACCCCTTGAACAAATCCTGGGTACGCCACTGCCTACAAGTAGCTAGTTCGAATGTCAAATACATTAATTGATTTATTTAATATTGATTGGTTGGTGTGATTGTTTCATTATAATGATTGACTGATTAATTGATAGATTGACTCGATTCAATAACCATGAATAAACACTATTAATCAAATCATTGTTTTATTACTTTTAAACTCATTGATCACTGCAACTCACTCACTCACTCACTTTTACATTTCACTTTGCACATACAACGCCGTTAAGGGCCAGTACGCTCAGACGTCGAGCACGGGAACTTCAAGCGTATGCGAACTGAATTGTCCGCTGCGTGTAGCAATTCAGCTGGAAATCAACATTTGCCAAAATCTACGCACGACACGTCTTTAGAAATACTCCAATAACAAGACAAATAATGCTAGTGGTATGGTTGTACATTACCTAAATGACAAAACTCCATATTATCGTCTCAGATTACTCTGAATTATGCATGTACATATTATAAACATAATGATTGAAAAGATTTGATAAGGGGGTATCGGCATTTTCGTCGAAATTTTTAAATTTCTTTGTGCGTGTATGTCTAGTCTTAGTAACAAGCGTTTGCAATTTTAAAAATCTTGATTAAACGCTCACGTCACGATTTGGTTAACGCGACACTTCGAGTTTTACCGGCATGGAAAACGACAAATTGTTGGGTCACTTTACCCTACACTTCGTAGATTTGGGTGACCTGTTTCACAAAAGGTACAGAACCATTCACGTGACGTTAACGTGAACGTGACGTGACTGTTCGTACCAAGCCCTTCTAAATTGTTGGTCCAGTGTCGCTAAAATTTGTCCTATCTGGCTTTGGTGAATAAGAAAAAAATAGCTGGGTGTTAAGTCGTCATTCAACTTCACGCCTTTGTTGTAAGTCCAACAAAGCTCTATTCAGAACGTCCCGCATAAATAGATTTCAATGCATTTAGTCGTCACCGCAGATCTATTGTTGTAATTGTTCGCATTTCGACTAACAATGTCGTGGAATACCAAATGCTTGTGGAATTTAGACAGATGGGTTGTCATGCTAGGCCAGGCCTTGACTACGATAGCGAATTTAGCCTATCGGCCTTTTGTGAATACCAGTTAAGCCTAGCGGACATCAAAATTGTAATTTGATCAACCAACTAGCTTATCGGGGTTTTATGAATATGTCCACTGGTTATGACTATCCATTAACAATCTGAATACTTCAATCAAAATTTATTTTTAATAAAGAGAACCACAAAGATTTATGATTGTTTGTGGATTTGGACAATGTACCCAGCTAGCCACCTGACGTCGGGCCGATGTCGGAATTTGGTTGCCGGATGTCGGCATATCGCCGTTGGCTCGAGGTTAAAATGTCCGCCAGCCCAACATCGTCACGACGTCATTTTTGTGATATATTGGCATAACGTCATTTTCCGACAATGGCCCAACATCATCTCATGACATGATGTTCGGCCATTGTCGGAAAATGACGTTATGCCAATATATCACAAAAATGACGTCGTGACGATGTTGGGCTGGCGGACATTTTAACCTCGAGCCAACGGCGATATGCCGACATCCGGCAACCAAATTCCGACATCGGCCCGACGTCAGGTGGCTAGCTGGGTAGATACCTTTAGCACAAATCAAATGGTTGTAAAAGGCATATAATAATAATAAAAATAATAATTTACATTTACATAGCGCATTATACGAATTAACATCTCTTTGCGCTTTACATTACATCAAATTACAATAACAACAGTATTATAAACATATATATATCAGATTTTAAATACACATAATTATACACATTTTGGAATTGAATGATTATCCATATCTAAGGGGAAAATCAATACAAATATAATTCTTAAATAGATGGGTTTTTAATAGTTTCTTGAAACTTTACATGCATTTATTCAGGCCTCCACAATAACTTTTTTCTTTACTGGCTGATTCAGGCAGGTAAAATGTTTAAGTTCTACTTGCCCACAGAGAAAAATCACATGCCAACATTCTACTCTATTAGTTGCAGAAATATACCATATATACAATTTTACTTGCCCGATATCAAATTCTGGTTTGAACTTGGCAAGCGGGCAAGTGTTAGTGAAGCCTTGATTCAATACGTGTTTACTTCACTTAAAGGTTTAAAGTGATCCATTAGCATTATATTTGGGGGGAAAATTTGTATTAATTGCTACATGTACATTTAGACATGCGAGAATATGTAAATTTGTTATAGAAAAATTATATTTACCTAGATCATTCAAATGAAATATCAAAATCTGGGAGACATTTGAACAGTAAAATCCATTTTCATTCTTCTGTTACCATAACAACACAATTCAAGCAAAATGTAGAAGTTCAATTGATTTTGGCTGAATTGTATTTAAAGTAAATGGATGACTTCAATACTCGTGCAACAAACACATTCAAGAACAAGAAAATGCCAACAAAACTTTCCATTTGTTTGTCCCATATCATTATCAACACTGCAATGTTAATTTCTATACCTTCACACACATACATGACATATGAAATGCAAATGTAAACATCAAATCTTAAACTACTTGTTACATGTACTGTAGTAGATACAAACAATGTGCAATAAACATAACAAGCTCCATACACCTCCAAAACAAAAGGTCAAGTTACATGTATGGAATACATGTACATGTACTTAAAGGGACAGGTCCTCTTTTACAAAACGTCTGACCAGTTTCCAGTTGACGGATGGGGATGAATGTAACACACACAAGATAAAGTCAGATCGAACAGCCCTGTAATTTGGATTCTACGAATTAAAAAACGAATGCGTCCCTCCATTAAACTGTATATCGGTCAATAAAAGAGTTTAACTGATTTAGCAAAATATTACAACAATACATACTTATTATTGTAAAGGTATTGTGAAGCCGACATTTGTAAAGGTATATGTCACGGAAAACAATCTAAAACATTAAGAATATATGATTAAATGTACTTAGTCAGTTTAAGTGAGGTTTGGTTATTTTGGTTAGCATCCGTTCATGACATTGTTATTGTGCGCGGGTCAGGTAGGGGTCACGCATAGCGTTCCGGTACTCCGTGGAATCCGTATACGAACGAAAAGGATTTCAAGCCCTAATTTGTTCAGGCATGCTATTAAATGACATTTTCTTTCATATAATAATAATAATAATAATAATATGAACATTTAAGACAATAACCTTGCAACTTTTGAAATTTGGCTTGCAAAAGAGGGAATGTCCCTTTAGAACCTTTTCTAGAAACAATCTTTCTTTGAGCACATTGCAATACAGTGGAGCCTTTTTAAAACGAACTCTGTTATAACAAGGTATTTTGTTGTTTTTAAGCCCCGATATACGAGGTAAATGCATTGGACCAAACATACTTGTTATAACAAGGTTTCACTATTGTATTTTTGTTCTGAAGTGAGAAAATGAAACAACTGAACATGTGTATCGGCCAGAGATGACATTTCAGAAGACTTCCCAAGCATCACAGTCGTCATACACAATAGCACATTTAAATACAAGTATCATAACATATAAATATAATATAACTTTTAAAAACTCTGCAAAATAACAAAACAATTTGAATTAACTTGTTTGTGCCATTGAACAAAGAACAAACAAGTGTACATGGGCAACTTTTGAAATCAAATGACTTCAATCTTTGCTTTTGAATATTACTTTTTTTGTTGGGGGGGGGGGGGGGGGGGGCACACACGTGCCCCCCCCCCCCCCTCCCCCTCCCCCAATAATTTGGAAAAAACAATAGAAAACATAAGGGGACATTTTTTGAAAAAACAAAGAAATACATAAGGTGTGCCCCCCCCCCCCCCCAAATAGTTCGACCACGCTATGCCACTGCATGCCATCAAGAGACATGAATGTCTTTGGAAGTTTGGAGTCAGTTGAGAAGACAGATACTTTCGCTCCCTCAGATGGGTCCTCCACGCACCGACATCGTCCTCCCGAGCACGATGTGATGACTCCTGGCCTTGGTTGGCATCTTCAGACCTGCCCATGTTCTGGAGGGTTCTGCTGCGGACCTAAAGGAAAAAAGTGGGAGAATAGAGAAAGAGAAAGAAGAGGTGGGGATTAGAATACAGCCACTATATCTGGGGTTTGTTTAAGATCACGCACACTTACACACTAACATAAAAATCATGCATACAGTTCAGAAACACTTAAATATACTGGTCAATTCATTCACTCCCATACAATATTACATGTATCAATGTACATGTTTGTTTTTTGTAAATAATGCGAGTATGGGCAGGTAAAAAGAGATGACCAGTATTTTACATGATCGGTTGAGCATACTCTTACATTTCTACATGAGGAAGTTCAAGAGCAATAGCAGTGAATACCCAGGGTGGAAATGCTTATTTATGTAATGACAATTGACTGAATGTACAGGTACAGTGTAATACATGCACTCTTTCAAGCACATGCTTTCTTTGCATGGTGGTCCACTTTAAATTTCAAGGGTGAAATTTCAGCAGGATTTTGAAAATTGGAATTCCATGAAAATGGGATCAACATACGGAATATTGACTACCAGACCTGAAACAGAGGCATCCCTTACAGAACAATTGTTAAGCACGTTGCAAGCTAGCGGCTAGCTTACACGCAAGCTAGCGGCTAGCATGCAACATTAAATATTTAAAATAGGAAAGATCTTCAACCAATAAAACGATGAAGATTATGTTTGCATGCATGTAGCTCGCAACGTGAGCATGCAGCAAAATGTAAGTGTGTCATTAGTGCACGGTAAGCATGCGGGTACAGTCTGCAAGCTTCATTTTAGCAGTGATCGCTTATAATTAAGCTTGCCGCTAGCTAGTCATTAGCTTGCGACAAACTAGTTACTAGCATGCGACATGCTTAGATTTCTGAAGGGGATATACATGTACATAGAAATCTGAAAGAAAACAACTCACTTCAGAGTCCAAATTGTTGAAAACCAGTCCTGGTTTGAAGGTAGACCTCTTGGAGCCCAAGCCTTGCTGCGTTTGTTGATGTTTTCTAGCTTGAAGTCCAAAGCTTCTCCTTGACCTTCACCTCCAGACCAAAAAGATATGTGGGTTGATAGGAATTCACGGATCTGAGGAGGGGCTGCCAAGTATGTTGTCAGAAAGATTGGAGCATGCTTTACCATTCCTGAAAATTGTAAAAGAAAATACACTGTTTAGACAGTTTACAGATCATGTAACATGGGCAATTAGTGAAGTTACATTTGAACGCATGTTGTATTGTACAATACGAGACAATGCTACATAAAGATGCCTTCAGGAATATTCTCTTTAAATTTGTTCTATGTCATTCAATACCTCCTGACAAAACCTTCTTCACACAGTAATTCCATAAAAATTGATTTGTAAGCATTTTTTTTATAGGCAGGGCTCGACACTAGGACTGGCCCGCTGGCATGGGGCTAGTTAAATATTACTTTGGGCGAGCAAAAATGAAAGTCATATTCTGGTGGCCAGATCAGGCAAGCAAATTTTTAACCCGACCTTGACAAAACTATAATAATCTTAGTTTATGTTTGTAAGTTTGTAAATAATATTTTGGGCATGGTGGATTTATTTCATACATGTACATTATTTTTGTTATAACCTATATGTAAATAGTTTTGGTGAATTAACAGTCAGTTGACCAGAACTGTTAATACAGGTGTACATGTATACATTTATCTCAATAAATTCTCACCAACATGGACAGTAAAAAAGAAGGAATAATGATCTAAAAGTAAAACTGACCTGCTTGAACCAAGAGAATCTCTTCAGACAAAGTTCATCTCTCTTTCAGTCGTCCATCCGCACTACTTGTTGTACTGTAGTTGTACTTGTAGATCAAAATCACTCTGACCGCCTACGGCTACGTTGACTTCCCAAACAAAATTATCCTGCACTCTTAATGATCATAGTCATTGAGTCTGAAACTCTGAGATCATTGATGAGGTAAGACATCAAAACCTGCTGTTGAAATCATACGGCCACCACTGCACTACACTGTCAACAATGTGTGTGGGTCACATTGCATTGTCTTTGATATGACACCGTCATGCATGCAATGCACAATACACAGTGCATGCAATGTTTCACAACACAACGCGAGCTTTGAGTCTTTGAGATTCTTACTTACAACGTGATCCGCCAAAATCTTCTTAACAAGTACACTAGTGACCATCTTGAACAAGCTCCTAGATATATTCATAAACGATCAATCCGTCACAAATAATAACAAATTAACAATATTTCCGCTTTGATCACTCGTGTCGTTGACAACGGTTCGCTCAAATCAGTACAGTTTTAACGTGTATCAAACGTACACGTACACGGGCTGTGTATATATATTTGTACGTTGTATGTAGGATGCTGCGCTTGACGTGCATTGCATAGCGTACACGTTGATGCACAAAACGAGACTTTTGTGTAAAGACTAGAAAAGAGTCTACCAGTCGTTTTTCAAGCTTTCAAGGATTTTTATACCTCAATACTTCTTTAAATATCTTCAAAACGGTACGGTAAATTCTAATTTGGCGCAGTCAGTCTTTTTCAAATCAGACCCTAGTTTAATATAAACAAGGTTTTAGACCTGCCAAATGTCTACTCTGACTGCCTCGGCTCTTTTCATGTTCGCTAGAGCGCAGTTAGACCAACGAAAACACGGACAGCATCGCTAATCTGCGCTATGTATCCCACTCGCACGGCGTAATTATCTCCATAACAAGAGATCTCCGTAAGAACGTATTAATCGTCACTGGTTGCATATTCGTGTAAAGTCGTTACATATCGTTGCAATTCGTTGTGACTCGTATCGCTTCGTTGTGAAGATCGCCGCTTTCCGTTTTTTAACTGACCATGGGCGTAGAGACTTACGTAATACCTATTCATCACGAGGTTGGGAGGGGGGGGGGGGGAATGAATAGATCATCCCCCTGTTGAATGGTGTCAATGACAGATCTACGCCCATGGAACTGACTCAAACAAGTCCGATTGTTGTGCACTGCCCGATTGTTCCATAAAAAGAATGTGAGGAAATCGTTGCGACATGGCGATAGTTTTGAACCGGTTCAAAACATTCGTTGTGCTAACACGATTCATGGCGTTCTTCGCGATGCGCAACGGTTCGAAGAACGAATGACAACGACTCGCGACGACTCAAGCGATTTTCTCCACGAAATATAATTCGTTGCGAGTCGCCGTAAAAATCGCCACTATGGGACCACAACTTTTTTTCTGCCACGATTTTTTCTACCGCAATGGTTAAAGACAAAAGGACGAACTGACTCGTCGAACAACGACGAAGAACGAATATTCGTCTTGAATCGCCGTACAATTATTCCCAATTCGTTGTTAAATCGTGGCTAAAACGAGTCGATTCGTTCTAGTAAATCGTTGCGAGTCGCCGTGAAAATCGTCAGTATGGGACTGGGCCTTTAGAGAGATAGCTCGTTGCAAAACCACGGAAAGCATTGAAGACGAGTAGGAGAATTAAAAAACGGATCCGAAATTAAATGAAGCTATTTTAAGATTGATGTAATGTGTTCTTATTTTGTTTTGTTTTAGAGGCAAGTCTCTTTCCATATCCCTCATACTGTAATTGATTACTACCCACAAGGAAAACAAGATATTTTTTACATGGCTATTTTATATTGCAGATATCATTGGATGTGCTATCGGATCATGTGATCACGGATACTGTACAGGTGGCCAAGGGAATTTTTCCTGTGTCTGTGATCCTGGATGGGAAGGTGCTCCTTGTAACATCAATACAGGTGAACACTTATTACCCAAACCCATCGATATTTATCAATACAAGTATGATTATAGTATTTTGACATTTTGAAGTCAACATTTTGAAACTATGTTTTCTTACGGTGTTTGTTATTAATGTTTTGTCTATATATATATATATATATATATAGTCAGACAAAAATTTAAAGAAAACACCGAATTGGGCCTACCATTCGTTGTATATAATTATATATATATACTTCGCACAAAAAGTTCCGCAATCGAGGTTTGCGTATTAATAACTTTTCTATTACGCTATTACCATTCATAAATTTGGTATCATTGGAAAGCGTGAATTCTCCCCTTTATATTGATATAACATTTGCTATGAATATTTTATCATCGAATGTGCATTGCATCCAAATGTAGGGCAAAGTCGAAAGTGAAATGTTGCAAAAATGCACTGATTTTGTCAACATGGTGCCTTCCTTGGCTTGAATGGGGGTGAGGTGGTCATGCATTCAAGCCACGTTTTAATCTTCAAACAAAAGGAAGGCACACTGTTGACAAAATTAGTGCATTTTGCAACATTTCATTTTTTACTTTGCCCTACATTTGGATGCAATGCATATTTCATGATAAAATAATCATAGCAAATGTTATATCAATGTAAAGGGGAGAATTCACGCTTTGTAATGATACCAAATTTATGAATGGTAATAACCTAATAGAAAAGTTAGTAATGCGCAAACCTCGATTGCGGAACTTTGTGTGCGAAGTATATATATATACATATGAACCAGTATCCTTATTTATCCCGTGTTTCAATGCGATATACATGTGTAAAAAATTATTATACATACACGCCACTTTTGGCATTTCAATACATCATGTTTATTGTTTCCGTCTCGGGTTTGTTTCTTATAGCGGGCATTATTGTTATGATATTGCATTGGTAACCTGTATTCCGCAACTCTATAAAATGTGGATTTGCAGTGACAAATCATATAATATTACCCGTCCGTTGAGATGAATAATCACGATCGTTATCAATGGGCTTAGACGCGCTAAATTTAGCCCATGAGGGTGGTCATGGATGCGCACGTTTATTTATGACGTATGCATGGATTTACGCGTATCTAATTATGGCGTATGAATAGGTTTATAAATCTTTGCTATACTCGTATTACACCAAAATGATCCGTTATGGGCGATAATGGTATCAGTGATTTGGGATTCAATGTATTTATAGTTTAGTTACATATACAAGACGGATAAAGATGTATGTTTTGGTTTATTTTAGTTTTTCCTCTGGATAATATGTTTAATAATGATAAAATTGACTTGCTTGTTATTAGTGCTCGTCTTTAACTCACGCAATATGATCCTAGCGAATGCAATATTTCTGATATACCACCCAAAGTCAGCCAATATTATTTGAATGCTATATCGTCATACATTGTATTCGCAGATGAATGCGCTGGTAACCCCTGTGAACACGGGAACTGTACCGATGGCCAGAACAGTTTCTCATGTGACTGCGATCCTGGATGGACCAGTGACTTATGTATCATCAGTGGTAATGTAACAGAGCGTCCACATTTAGGAAGTGTATTTGAAATTCAGTATTAGTATAGTCGGTCATTATGCAAAGTGCGCCCTGGATGATCCAGGACATTGTATTGCTAGTGACCGGTTATGCTATTATTTTTCAAAGGGCTTTTCCTAAACGTAAAACTACATGGATTGACTGGATAATGAAAGGAAACATTGAGAATATATGTCCTTGTCTATTTAGCCTGGGCTCGAGATAAGCCACTTATTATAATTCATAATATATGTTATAATGTCAGTATCGTAATATCGTAATTTCAGTTAATATCACCTTAATTCGTCAAAGTGACGAATTCAAAGTCTAGTAATTTTGTTTTAGTAGTACAGTGACACATGGCGTAAATGTTGTTAAGTTATACGATTTGATGTGTTAATGTTTAAGTCTTTTTGTCGATTGTAGGTGTATTTTTTTGGATATACTAATTAAAATTTGTTTACGCTTACAAAAACAACTTGGTGTCTTGTGGTGTGTTTTTAAATAGGTTTTCCACTTGGACTTGAGTCTTATGCTATCCCCGATTCGAGTCTGACCGCGTCGAGCGAGGAAAGTACGATATATGGAGCCAAGTGGGGAAGGTTAAATGTGGCTTATTCTAGTGAAACGAATGGAGCCTGGAAGCCACTCTCTATAGATAGCAACCAATGGATCCAGGTTAGTCATTATACTAATTTTTAGCAAGCATTGAAGGAAACATGTGCCATACGTGTAAACAATTAGCATAATAAATATACAGTCATGTTACTTGGACATATAAACCGAACACAACCTACCCTCTAAACAACTGCTCATAACCAAGATGTGTTTCAAGATTTTGTTTCGCCAGAAAATGTACATGTAGTTACAAAATCAATACGTAAAATAAAGAGGTATCCATTAATCCATGGTTGAGTGGGCAAACATTAAAGAGAAATTGTCATATTTCATAAATTCGCAGGAGTTATGATATTATTGCAGTTTATCAAGTATGGAGAATTTTGAAACTGCACTGTTTTACAATTTCTATGAATGCATTTATTTAAAATAATACTAGTATTGATTGCGGGATTTTTCGGTCTGATACCGATGTTGAAATAATCCCGCGAAACATTCCGTAATTATACTTGAGATTAGCCACAATTATGATGTTGTACCCGTAAAAGTACATGCTCTATGGCTAATTTAGTTGCCTACTTCAATCATTCAAATCTCCTATTGTAACGTCACGGCGTATCGTCACGGCGCATTGCGCATGCGCAATGGATTATAACAAATACTAGTATAATTCGCCTGTCTGACACCTACGTAAGTGAATTATCTAGATTAAAATGATACTAGTATATTTAAGATGGATCGGGATTTTTCTGTCTGACACCGGCTATAGAAACAAAACTAAAGACAGATCACTGGCGTGTGCGCAGCGATGTCCCTTCAGGCAAAATGAAGATTCAAATCGAGCTTGAGCGGGACCTTAGTAACCATCTAGGGAATTTAGAATATCTCTTTATTAATGTCATTTTTATTGATACAAACATATTTTTAAGTTATAGTCGATAGCTGTTTTGGAACGCATGTTTCCTTCTTTTATAAGAATTGTTAGGAAAATAAGGATTAAACTGTATGGTCATGGGGGCGTTGCATACAACTCAAAACGCAAAGTTGCGTTTGATTTTCGACGCAATTCACCAAAAATCAAACGCAACTTTGCGTTTAAACGCAACACTGTTGCATACAGACTTGAGTTTGAAATCAAACGCAACTTTGCGTTTGATATAAAACGCAACTTTGCGTGTGATCCATATCATAATTAAACTTGCGTTTGATATCATACGCAAAGTTGCGTTTGATCCAGATGTTTATGCAACGGTCAATTGCGATCAAACGCAAGGTTGCGTTTGATTTTGCGTTCGATCAAACGCAAAATCAAACGCAACTTTGAGTTTTATACAACGCCCCCCAGGGCATCTAAGTTCGCGCAGCATTACAGTTGTCGCAGTCAGTTTCGCGCAGCTAACTCGCCAGCAGACCATAGAATTATGAATAAATAAACCATCTCGTTTATAACTAGAAGGCCAACTTATCGCGCGCAAGTCACGTGCTCAATAGACTTTGTACATGGGCAAGATGGCGGAGTGACGCGATTTTTGAAGCATCCGATGACTGCTTCTCTACGTCATCGCGTAGTGACCTAACAGACTTGACCAATCCTCATGCGTAGCCTAACGCGCTTATTTTCCTGCGCACTGTCCTAGATTTTACCACGCGTATGAGAACAATGGGATCCATGGTGTCGTATGCATATGAACTTGTTTTATTGACCTCGAACCGGTGACGACGCGTATGAACTGCTCTGTGATTGGTTTATGTAGTTCCCAAGTAGCCCACCATGCAACGTAGATAAGCAGTCGTCCCGGTCTTCAAAAATCGCGGTCACTGTGGCAGAGTGGCACCCCCTGCTGCATACAGCTCCACACCATAATCCACACCATTACGTATGCATACAAATGTGCGAAATTCTGTGCTCTTTATTTTGTACGTGCATGAAAAAGCCTCAAGAATGACAGTGAAGACAGCTACAATGGCTTTTTAAATGCGCGTACAAATAAATGGGAAAATGATGCGCGAACTTCGATCCCCTTTGTTGTGAATACAAATTGAAGGGTTTCAAAAACAGGCCGAAATACGTAAATGAAATCTTAAAACCAAAACATGTTTATTATTCTACAGAATATTCTGAATAAAAATATAGCAAAATCATTATACAAATCAGTATAATTATTTCTTGTCGAAATGATGTGTTAAAAGGTAGGTGCGCGAACTTCATACTTACTAGAACTCAGCAAATTCAGGCTAGTATGAAGATTGAACAACAGCTTATATACTGTCGACCTTAGTTACCTACAGGGCTATGTCTTTATGTATAATTAATATCACCCTCATGATAAGACAATATTTAAAATTTATAGTCGATAGCGATTTTACAATTGAAATCATAGCTGTGAGAAACATATATTTCTTTAATTTAAAGATCTTACCAAAGACTATAGAATTACAAGACAGACGTGTGCGCAGGGATGTCCCTTTGAGGCAAAATGAAGATTCAATTCGAGCTTATGAGACAACTCAGTACACTTTGTTTATGAATTACACAACCCTTTGCAAAATGTTGGGTATCTATTTGATATCACAAAACGGTACCAAAACATATAATAATATAACAAAATAAAGATTATAACGTACTTAAACCAAAGACGCTTAATGGAAAGACAAACCACTGTACAATTATCTTGTACAAAGTAAATGACCAGCGCGCGATGTTCAAAATTAACACGCACTCTGATACGCAGGCTTTTCATTATGACGTCACAATAACAATGTTTACTTCGCCTAACTAAAAATAATTTCAAGAAGACGTGATAAAGTTTGACGACCCCCAATTAGCATATCGCGCGTAAAATTTGATTTGCGCACTTGGTTACGCGTACAATAGTAAATAATTAAATCATAGAATTATGAATAAACAAACCAACCCGTTTATAACTAGAAGGCCAACTTATCGCGCGCAAGTCACGTGTCCAATAGACTTTGTACATGGGCAATATGGCGGAGTGACACGATTTTTGAAGCTCCCGTGTATACTACTTCTCTACGTCATCGCGTAGTGACCTAGCAATACTTGACCAATCATCATGCTACGCAGTGCGTAGACTATCGCGCCTATTTTCCTGCGCACTGTTCTAGATTTCATCACGCTTATGAGAACAATGGGATCCATTGTGACGTATGCATATGAACTTGTTTTATTGACCTCGATCCCGTGACGACGCGTATGAACCACTCTGTGATTGGTTAACTGTAGATCCCAAGTAGCCCATAATGCAACCAGTAGTAGTACCTTCCGGTGACCAAAAATCGCGTCAATCTGGCAGAGTGACACCAAAGACGCTTAATGGAAAGACCGACCACTGTACAATTATCCTGTACAAAGTGAATGGGCAGAGCGCGATGTACACAATTTACACGCACTTTGATACGTAGGCTATTCATTATGACGTCACAATAACAATGTTTACTTCGCCTGACTAAAAATAACTTCAAGATGACGTGATAAAGTTTGATGAACCCAAATTTGCATATCACGCGTGAAATTTGTTTTACGCACTTGGTTACGCGTACAATAATAAAGAATAAAATAAAGACAGTGCGCGGACTGGGCGCGCGTTATCATTAAAATACGCGGGTAGCCATTGCCATTTTTTCTCTACACGGTAAGATCTTTAAATTTTAAAAATATAGTTCTCACAGCTATTATTTCAAACGTAAAAACGCTATCGACTATAATTTTTAAATATGTTTAACTAACCAAAAACAAAATTAAATTTGTAAAACAGTGTGTCCCCCAGGTGTACCCAACTTGGAAATAAGCTGATGTTCAATCTTCATACTAGCCTGAATTTGCCGAGTTTAAGTAAATACGTTCTGATCCTTATTTTTGTTTAAATTAATACTAACAAAGGGAACATTTGTTCTAAAAAAGCTATCGACTAGAATTTTTAAATGTTTTTTCATTAATTAAAATGAACAAGATTCAGTACTGTACCCAAACCTCTGGGTGTACCCAACTTTCTCTTAAGCTCGATTTGAATCTTCATTTTGTTTGAAGGGACATCGCTGCGCGACCGCCAGTGAGCTGTCTTGTAATTCTACAGTCTTTGGTGACACCCCCCTGCAATCGTCACCCTATGAAGTGCGTAGACTATCGCGCTTATTTTCCCTGCGCACTGACCTAGATTTTATCACGCGTACAAGAACAATGGGATCCATGGTGACGTATGCATATGAACTTGTCTTATTAAACTCGATCCTGTAATGACGCGTATGAACTATAGTCCAGTCAATATAGAGACTTGACCTCGGCAAAATTGCAACATGGGATTTTTTTTCGGAATTCTGTTCAGGAAACTCCCCTTAACAACCAAAAAAAAGTGCTAAGAAATCGAAGTTGCGGAAAGTGGTTTAATTTGCATTATAAAGATAATTAGCTAATTTGCATATTTCTGAAATGTGGTCAGGGGTCATTTTCTATCTAGGAATACTACAATATTGATAACAACAATTACACTAGGGTAATTTAGGCCAAGGAATCCATTAACGGCGCTCATTTTCATGTGTCGTATAGGCAACGCCCTAAAAACCAAGATGGCTGCCTCTAATTTGCATATTTATGAATATTAGTGGTTTGCAGTGGTTACAGCCTCTAATAAGCAATTATTCCAGATTATTATATTTCATTCATGTTCTAAATATGTAGTGAAGCTATTTCAGATTAGTTGCCACCTTTGCAACCTCTATCAATGCATATAATTTGCATAATTGGGTTATTTACCTAATTTGCATATTCCCCCAAATTGATTATATTTTATACGACTTTTCCAAGGTTTTGGGGGGCAACACGTCCATTTGTTATACTTATTTCCATATAGCACCATGGCAACCTTCTTAAATCAAAGATGGCTGCTCCCCAAATTTCACATGTAATGATACACAACTTCATTCTTTTGGTTATATTAGAACAATATAACAATTTTTGGACTCGCAATTATTGGAATTAGCAATTGGAATACTTAAATTTCAATATAGCTGGTTGCTAACAGTAAACAAATTATGCTCTCCAAAAAAAATGCCGTTAAAGTGGCAAATAGCATTATCTCCTTTAAAATGCCAAAGACGGCCATCTTTGATTTATGTGGGTTGCCAAGGTGATACGTCGAATTAGGTATCATAAATGGACTTCATGCCCCCCAAAACCTTGGAAAAGTGGTATTTCTTGTCATTTTGACTTTCCGGGTTCCCAATAAACTCAATTTGGGGGAATATGCAAATTAGGTAAATAATAGAAATTATACGAATTATATGCATTGCTAGAGGTTGCCAATGCGGCAACCAAGCTGAAGTATCTTTGATATACATTTAGAACATGATTAAAGAAAAAAAAACTATAAGTATTGCTGTTTAGAGGCTGTAGCCACTAAAACCCAATAATAATCATAAATATGCAAATTAGGAAGCAGCCATCTTGGATTTCAGGGTTTTGCCCATATGGCACTCACAAACGAGCACCGGAAATGGATTCCTTGCCCCAAAATACCTTAGAATATTTGTTTTAATTACTACTGTACTATTCCTAGATAGAAAATGACCCCTGACCTTGTTTCACAATTATGCAAATTTGCTAGTTATCGTTATAATGCCCTTTAAACCACTTTCCGCAGCTTCGATTTCTTAGGACTTTTTTTTGGTTGTTAAGGGGAGTTTCCTGAACAGAATTCCGAAAAAAAAATCCCGTGTTGCAATTTTGCCGAGGTTACCCCCTTATATATGCTAGATTGACTGGACTACTACTCTGTGGTTTGTTCATGTAGTTCCCAAGTAGCTCACAATAGCCGTATTCAGACGATAAAAGCCAATCTTGTGGTTATCTTGTGGTTATCTCGTGGTTTGCAATTCTTAAGAATATCTTGTGGTTAGCGCTCGTTTGAACACGCAAAACTCGTGGTTATCTTGTGGTTTCCAAACCACAAGATTGCGCGCACTGCAAAATATGCGCAATCTCGTGGTTATCTTGTGGTTTCCAAACCACAAGATAACCACAAGATACTTGTAAGATTTTGCGCAGAATGAGCGCGCGACTGCGCGCAGTCTATTTTTTTCACCGTCTGAACACAATCAGCTTCGAGACTCGTGGTTTGGGTTGACCTCATGACCGAGATATGCTTCCGGTGTGAAAACAAGTCAAGTGAGCGCGCGTGACCTCAAATGAGAAAGGCGCGCACACTATTTCCGGTTTTAATTCTTAAGAATTGCAACTCTCGAGAATTGGCATCGTTTGAACACACATTTTGCAATTCTTAAGAGTTGCAATTCTTAAGAATTGCAACTCTTAAGAATTGGCTTTCATCGTGTGAATACGGCTAATGCAACGTAGAGAAGTAATGGTTCCGGTGACCAAAAATCGCGGTCACTCTGGCTGAGTGACACCCCCCTGATCGAGGTCAAGAAAACAAGTTCGCATGCATACACGTTACCATGGATCCCATTGTTCTCATAAGCGTAATTAAATATAGGACAGTGCGCAGGAAAATAAGCGCGATAGACTACGCGCTTCCCATGATGATGATTGGTCAAGTCTTTCTAGGTCACTACGGGATGACGTAGAGAAGTTCACTAAAAATCGCGTCACTCCGCCATCTTTCCCATGTACAAGGTCTATGGGACACGCGATAAGTTGGCCTTCTAGTTATAAACGGGTTGGTTTGTTTATTCATAATTCTATGGCTACAATGACTGAATGGGAAAACTGCTGCGCAATAAAAACGGAAGGGTTTCCAAATCAGTCCGAAATAAGTAATTGAAATTGAGTGATATAAAAACCAAAACATGCTTATTATGTACTACAGATTATTATGAATAAACTGGTATTAGAATCATTATACAAATCAGTAAATTTATTGTCGAAATGATGGGTTAAAAGGTAACTTCGCGAACTACGATACCCCCGTCATACACATTAATGTTACGACAACATCAACATTAAGAAACCTTGCGATTGCCTGCTCTTTTCAGGTTGATCTCGGTTCTACCTACGGAGTCGTTGCCGTGGCAACACAAGGACGAGCGAATGCCCTTCGATGGGTGACGAGTTACAAGGTTACCTACAGCATGGATGCTGCGACATTTCACACGGTTCAGGACAGCACTGATGGGTCTGATGTGGTGAGTGTTATATAACACCTTAGAATGTTCTCGCAATGTGATTGGTTTAATTCAGGTCACATGACATTCGTGGAAATATACCATTGCACGATTTTGACGTCATAATTTATATCGTTAAATAGATTTTTAGTTCTATTGCACGATTTTGACGTCATAAACGTAGAATGGTACTTTTTATGTTGTTGTTTTGTGCAAGCGCCAGCGCGCGTTAAAAATAACTGCGCGCATTGCGCAGATTTTCCATTCAAGAACAAGCGCATTAACACAAATTACGCACTCCATGCAAGGCGCAGCTGTGCGCGGGAAAGTTTGTCTAAACTATTCAAGTACTTTGTATACAGAACTGGGATTTTGTTTTGCTGACGGATGCCTATTTTGACGATTTCATCGACAGTGCGGATTATTATAACACGAAGAACCAAATAAAGTAGGTGTCATAATTTACAGGGGCGTCGATCCGTTTTTGATATTGGGGGGGCGAAATTTGAAGAAAAAAAAATTCCAGAGTGACCACTGAGAGAGCTAAAAGCCCCACATTGGCATGCCCGGAAGTTTTATTATGCGCTCATTGAAAGTGTCTTGATGGCTCGAAGACCTGATTTTTTTTTTGGGGGGGGGCACCGACATTTGGGGACAATAATGGGGGTCCAGGGGGCGGAGCCCCCGGAAACTTTTAGATTTTAGACATTTGCAACCCCTACCAAGATCATGGGTGTTAAAATTGTATAAAATAGTGAACCTATACTCGTAACGTATTGTTAAAGGGCATAGCGAGGAAAAGATAAAGCCTTGCATGAGATGGATCCACGTGATCCTGTATACTATAGAGCCATCCATATAGTCTAGGGCATTGGGCTCCCATGAAACTAAGCAAGGGCGTCAACAACTTCTCAAAACTGGAGGGGAGACATTGCTAGGAAGCGAATCGACCGAGCGGGGGAGGGTGTGGGAGGGGGTGCTCCCCTCCCACAGTAGGAAGCTTTTGTATTTTTGGGCGTGACATTGTGCGATTTGGTGCACACCTGAGACAGAAATTTCACGTAAAATGAAGTATATAAGTATTGAACCAAACATACATAATGACAAAGGGAAGGGGACAATCTTCACCACTTTCAAATGTGTATTCCAATATGATTTGCGTTCAGCGCATATGGACCGAATTGACTGAAAGATATATTTCAGATTATTTTATTTTCTGTGACGGTGGGCTATATATAGATGAGGATTTAATTAATTCGTTTGAGAAATTACACTGCCCAACACATTTCGAAATGTGAGTTCCCGCAACCAAAATGAAACTTGCAATATGAGAAAGTGTATGCGCGCGAAGCGCGCGGCAAAAAAAAAAGAGATTTACAGTCCTTTTCAAACTAGAAAACGACTATTTTGAAGATTAATTATTGATAAATGTGTCTTTCCCCTCTTTGGCATTATGTCACTTGATTTTTTTCTTCCTCATTTTCGGAATTATTGGGGGGGGGGGCGAAATGATATGTTCGCCCCCCAATATTTTCATTGGGGGGGCGACCGCCCCCCTTGCCCCCCAGGATCGACGCCCCTGATAATTTATGAAAACAAATAATGAATGTTTTTTTCATTCGTGCAATGGTAGGAATATTTTCATTCGGTGAAACATAATATTTTCCATTCAACTCGGCTTCGCCTCGTTGAAAGCAGCATTCCATCTTTCATCTCATGCAAATATTCGTACCATTGCACTCATAAACATTTATTATTTGTATACTTTTTCATATTTAATAGTTACATCATGTTATATTTACCTACTATTTTATACCCTCGACTTTGTCAATATATTCCCTAACTCATGTAACTCGTGACTGAATACTATCACATTCGGTATGTTTCATTTAATTTTAATAATACTATGATCATAATGATGATGATGACGATGAAAATGTTCATATTGATAATAAATCAAATAATGAAAAGGATAGTGCCTACTCACTTGTAAATAGCATATGTTCCATCTTTTTACGCAAATCACTTTGTCATGTGCCCTTCCTGGTTCCTAAACCAATTACAAGAACAGTTTACATCGTCATTCTCTGTCTTTGACATTGTTCCATTTTACCCCCGCCATTTTCATGTCTCATTTTTGTTATCAACCAGGAAAGACGGTGGCTCCCTGTATATAAGTGAGCACATGTAAATGATGTTGCCGTCTTCGTTTGTCATGTTTGTATTCAATTTAGTTTGTATTCATTGAAGAATTAAGGGGTTCCAGGGACGAGCGCCGTCATATAGTTTAGAGCTAAGTTGGTAAGAGCACCGGTCTAGAAATCCGGAGGTCTTGGGCTCGAAGGCCGTTGGAATCTCACTTTTCTTTGCTCTTTTTCAATAACATTATATATTTCTGGTCAGTTTCCTTATATGTTTGAATTAATTATTAAAAAAGCTGCATCACTTCGGTGATCCCTCGAATATATCCCCAAGTTGATTTCTATCCTTCTGTTTAAGGTCAGATTTATACATGTAATAGCTTCTGACCAGTCGAGCAATGAATAATTAAGGGGTTTCAGGGACGAGCGCCGTCATAGGACTTTCTATAGCTCAGTCGGTAAGAGCACCGGTCTAGCAATCCGGAGGTCTCGGGTTCAAATCCCATTGGAATCCCCTTTTTTTTCTTTGCTCTTGTTCAATCACATTATATATTTCTGGTCTGTTTCCTTATATGTTTGAATCCGTTTAAATTATGTATATTTTGGCCGTCTCTTTTTAGGTCTTTGCAGGTAATTATGATTACGATACCGTTGTATGGAACACTTTCCCCTCCCCGCTGGTGTGCCGCTTCGTGCGTTTGTGCCCTGTTACCTGGGAAGTGTACATCAGCGTGAGAATGGAGATTTACGGACATGGCCCCCCGGAAGGTAATTAATACATTTATTTGTAAAAGTTTGGTATATGAAACAGGATATTCAGCTATTGTTTTTTAAGTATAAACTGTTACCCATGTTTGAATAATCAAAATAGCTAGAGACTCTGGGCATGTTTTGTGGATTTTGTGATGCTAATTTTAATTTTAGTTTATTACTTTTCAATGCAGAAACATAACTTGAATGTTTATGCACACTGCCACAATTGTGCTAAAATATAACAGCCTGTTCACTGTCTTCGATAGTATGGGCTGTGGGTACACGCTCAATCAGCATCAGTTCATGTGCAGCGCGGATATTTGATTTGAACGCGATGTCCATGTGCGAATATATTGAATCGATATGGTTTTTTATTTCGAACATTCGTTTCTGTTCCAAATTAATACATTTCAAAGCAGTGTGTGTAAAATGCTCAACGTTAAATGGATAGTTTAGTTTTGTTTTAAGGGATAGTTCAGTTTGCGTTTAGAGAGACAATACATGTATACATATATTTGATAATTCAAGAAAAATATCAGTATAATACGTTAACATTATTCGACAAAAATGCTGAAGCGGTTTTTAAATTGTTATTAATGATCTCTCTAGGGAATAAATTTTAAACAAAATAACACAGTAACCATTTTTTAATAAAAAGTGGTTCAAAAGAATTGGTTTAAAACTAAATTTTCTTACAGAGCGCCCTCTTGTACTTCAGCGGGTTTTTGTTTTGGTAATGATAACAGACTCCTGACTTAGCCGTGTATACATAGCATTGTGATTGTCTGTTCGGTGTGTAATATTATTGTACCACTTGTATATCAGTTTGTAATGGTATGACCTTATAAAATAATAAATACATAACACATTATCAAAACAATATAATATATAATACATTAATATATTTTATCATAATACATATATATAAGCATGAGGAATAACCTCACCCTTCAAAAAATTATTATTGTATTATATAATCCAAATAGTCTAAACAATATATAAAGTGAGAACCACTCATCTTTATTATGAAAAATATATAATTTATGGCTAAAATATAAATTTAATAACCTTATCTGCAAAAATTACCATACACATGCAAATGAATGATTTGAAAACAATTTAAATTATCATAATATTATATACACTTCACTTGACATGCGTGCAAATGTTCACGGTGATCGGCAGTTTCACGTATAAAGACCTCAAATATAATCTGGCCATTTTAGGTTTAACGATTTTGGCATATTAACTCTTCGATTCTATATCCAGTAACTGTGTCGGAATCGACCAAACTCACTTGTATCTCCAGTGGTTCGTTCATGTCTGGTTGATATCCTTTTACTTATATAACTATGACACTAATTTGGTTATCTTCTCTGTGCTATTAAGATCGATGTATTCTCTCTATATTGTAATTATTTGAAATGATGTTTTTGTTTAAATCAATATATTTCAGATTATTTTGTAAACGATGTTTGATCAAATAAAACATAAACCAAGGTCAAATGTCAACATGTTTTAATTTAATATCAAACACCTCAGTGACCATTTTAACCATACGTACACCATAATGCTTATGAGTACGGAATGACAAAAGTCCATTCTGTTTAGCGTTATTCGGGAAAATTATCAATTTACCGATGGTGAGAATGATAAACTCATGTATGAATTGTTGTGCAATATATTACCGGTACGCACTCTACGATTTATGTATTGATCATAGGACTTGGACTTGAGTCTTATGCCATCCCTGATTCGAGTCTGACAGCGTCGAGCGAGAATAGTACGCAACATGGAGCCAGGCGGGGACGGTTAAATGTGGCTGCTTCTATTAACGGGACTGGAGCCTGGAGCGCTGGCACTAATGACGCTAACCAATGGATCCAGGTTAGATTATGTATACTAATTCAAATAAGTATCGAAAGGAAACATGTACTATATTGGTAAACAGTTCTAGCAAAACTAGTATACATGTTACTTGTAGATATAAACCCCTCAAAAAAAGTTGGGAAACTCAACTTTGTTCGATTATATCCATTTTCTTATGAAATCATAATGGTTATATTTGGTATCACTTGAAAGAGTGTGTATACCTCTTTAAAATGATACCAAATTCGTAGGCATCACGAGCACGAGGTATGCGCAGTATATTTGAGAATGGGGGAATGTCAGAGGTGAAATGTCACACAATGCGCCAACAAACTTCAGTTGGAAGGTCTGACACCCATATCACGGTCTTTCTCAAGTTCAAATTCTTTCGACGATGAATATCTTGACAATGAAGAGATACTGTTGAATATGGTGTCAGACAAAAGCCTGTTTAATTATCTTACCAATGACACCTCACTTGGAATGATTATGAAAGCCGGGTAGGTACAATTAAGGTGAATATTGGGGAGGATCGACAGCAAAATGTAAACAAAATGCATTTGATTGTGTGAAATTGAAGGCGTTGCATCCCAAAACGACTTTTTGTGGGGATATTGTAGTACTTTACTTTACATAATCATTATGAAATTCAACATCATGTTGAAGCGTGTTAATTTGTCAATAAAATAATGCCCCATTCATAGTGGTTATGTGATTGAGGTGTGTGTAGTACCTCTAAATGTATGGGGCTCAAAATGACACGTTGCAAGATCGATTTTCTACCGTTTGATATGTGGTAATAAGGGCATACCTACACGGTCAAAGAGGGCGCTAATATGCCAGTTCTGGCCAGTTTGCGTAGGTTTAGAGAAATTTGATGCATTTTCAATACATCAAGTTTGTGAGTTTCCTGTACTGCACACTCACATTCAGCACAATCATTGCAAATGAGATATCATATTAAAGATAAATTAACGAGCTTTCCGATAGTGCAACACAGAATGAGTTAAATATGATTAATACAACAATAGCTTACCGGAATCTTGAAACAAGAAGCCACGGTCTTAAATTCATAGCATTAATAGACCCCCATATCCGGTTTTACTGCACACACATACTAAGGAAAAATAAGGAAAAATAAACATGCTTTCACACGATGTTAAAATTACTGATTATTATGCAATGTAAAACCCCAACACATCTCCTCCAATAGTCTTTTTTCGATGCAACGCCTTCATTTTCACAAAATGAAATGCATTTTTGCAACATTTCACTTTCGGCCCTCCCTATATTCAGCTGTACCATACTTAACCTGTTAATAAAATGGTTACGGACATAATTGTATTGAAATGATAGACACATGGGCTTTAAAATGATACCAAATTTGATCAGTTTAAATCATTTGAACACGCTACAATCTTCGATACAACTTGAACATTACAAAATACGACACAAGAGTCAAATTTCCCAATTGAATACTTTCGGCCCATTTTGCGACATTCTTCTGACCGTCCTCCATTCTGAAACGCACTGCGTATTCCCTGATTTGAAATAAATGACAAATAATGTACCATTTTAAAGGGAAATCATCATGCATTGCAATGCCACTAAAAGAAAAAAAAATACAATTTGACAATAAGAGTGATATAATCGATCAAACTTGAGTTACCGAACTTTTTTTGAGGGGTTTATATAAAAAAATGTCATACGTACTTGGCGCAGTAGATGCTACAGTAGCTTCCACATGTATGTTTGTAACAATTATCGCAATTTCGAATAATTGTAAGTGAAGAGGGCAATTAATTATGTCTATTCAATGTAATCCTTACATTTATGTATATCTTTTTGAATTTACTGGTATACGGCATACTAACTTAGGTCACATTTTCTTGTTCTTGACGGTCGTGGAAATGTGTATTAATTTAACTTCTTGAAATTCCATTCCTGGCATGATTCTGCAACTAATAATAAATTGTCCATTTTATAATCTCGCGCTTTAGTAAAGTTTCAGAGCAGCACCAGGCAAAGAACACCACATAATTATATTTTAAGTACTATTATGTGATATTAAATATATGCCCAACACGTTGCCAAGGGTTGTGTAATGTATAAACAATTATTCATTACGACCACTACAATTACAGAACCAACATTGCCGCATGGTTCCGTATGCGCGGAGCATCTGCCAGTGAGCCAATTCTATTCAGGCGTACTTTAGGAGACAATAGAATCACGGACGATGCGTTTGTCCAGACAAAATGAAGTCTTCGTCTGAATACCAACAAACACATGCTTTAGTATGGTGATGCGAGTTGCAATAATATTATTTTTTCTGAATGTGTTGATGGAATAGACTACTAAAAATGATACACTTTTGGATAAATGATAAGTAAAATTTAAAATGGGTTCGAAGCGCTCGGTGTATTATTAACTTCGCTTAAGCCGAGCAGCCTCTGTCAGGCGCTCAAGCATTTCAGGGAATGCATTCCTGCTAAGTACCCATTTACTACACCTGGGTTGAGAACAGCAAGTATGGCTAAAATGTCTTGCTGAAGGACACACATGCATGTCAGTTGTACACAGTTCAGTTATAAATGTGTAAATACCAACATGAAAATCAGCAGTGGATTTGACAATGCAAGTAGAAATGTTTCTGAACAAAAAGTCAAACAGAGGCAATACCATTTTAATGTTACGACAAAATCAACATTAGGAAACCTTTCGATTGTCTGCTCTTTTCAGGTTGATCTCGTGTCTACCTACGAAGTCGTTGCCTTGGGAACACAAGGACGTCAGGATAATGACCAATGGGTGATGAGCTACAAGGTCGCCTACAGCATGGACGGTGTGACATTTTACACGGTTCAAAACAACAATAATGGGTCAGATATGGTGAGTGTCAGTTTATTTTTGAAGGGCTTCAATGATATTACACCATCGACTTTGTCAATTTATTCCCCAAATCGTGACTTTAAAGGACTTAAAGAATACCACGTCCTTTGACACTTATTCCATAATTGATGACTTGAAACATAGGTCTGCCGAAAAAAAAATCCATGAAAATAAACACAGTAGTCACTACTAGTCTTAAATCACTGTGATTTAAGACTAGTTTTCTGATGCCAAATCTCACTTAGCAGCCAGTTTACGCCCACATTTAGGGCCCGGAATCGGCAGCTTGATCGACATGTGATTGACAATTCATTGGCTTACGTCATGACGCGTCATCTACAGAATTTAGTTCATTAGTCCGTTCTTTAGATGTCGTCACATTTTGGCGATTTAAAAGGGGCGTTCTCAGGACAATTAGATATTTACTAATTACCCTAAAATTGATTTTGATTTCATGAGAAATGACTGCCAAATTGTTTTCTTCCATCTTATCCCGCCCTTTTAATGCATCAGTTGTGTTATCTACTAGGACAGACGTTGGCTCCCTTTATATCAATGATCATCTGTAATGGTTGTGTAATGTTTGTTTGTCATGTTTGTATTCAATTTAAATTATTTATATTTCGGCCTTCTTGTTTAGGTCTTTTCTGGGAATTATGATCACGAAACTGTGGTATGGAACGCTTTCCCCACCCCGCTAGTGTGCCGCTTCGTGCGTGTGCGCCCGGTCACCTGGTACAGTCACATCTGCATGAGAATGGAGCTTTACGGACATGGCCCCCTGGAAGGTAATTAATACGTTTATTTGTAATCGTTTGGTATGCAAAACATGATATTCAGCTATTGTCTTTTAAAGTATAAACTGTAACCCATCTTTGAATAACCAATAAAGTGATACATTACGTCAGTTGTATTATGGACTATTTATAGCTTATCATATAGGCTACCTGCAAACGAAATGTTAAGGCATTTGGTCGAGTGGTTCACGAGATAAAATAATTGAAACATGTGACTCTATTTGTGCGGGTGTTAATGTTAGTGCCAATGTTGATTGGCGGGAAGTAAGATGATCACAACTCATGTATTCGGTTTGATCAATGTATAATCGTGAGACATATTTTTTTTAATATCGCCTTTACCTTCACAATTAGTACTAAAGGTGTAATGTGCTGATACGCTATGAAATATTGGCGTTAGTTAGTAAAAGCAGTGCGTCTGGCGACAGTTTGGGTTAGTATTAGTACTTTACCATGTACAACACATGTAGCTTTGTGAAATATATGCGTCAAAATAAATATTATGCGTGTCTGTGGAGAATTGTTCATTGCATAATAATATGTGTACATGTTCCCAGTAATATAGCACGTATATGTATTAGAGGTATGTATTTGGGGATTGTTTTTGTCAAGTATGAATTTTGGCAGGCTTCTATACAGTATGTCTCCAACAAATTGTACAGTTGGACAATTATTTGTTTAAGGTATGATGGTAATTTGAAAAATATACATATTTGGTGCCATATTAAAGGAAAAAATCAGGCTTTTTGTTTCAGCTAATATGGGTTTATCAGTCATGAGATATTGGCGTTGGTTTGCAAAACATCAAAAACCACAATAACAATATCATAACTAATGCTTGAGTTCAATTTTAATGGATTTCACGCCTTTTGATGGACCAACAGAGGCTTTACAAAATCTTCAAAGATTTGTCTTCTCAAGTAGTGTTTGATCATTATGCGTATTTTGGGTCTATTTGGCTTTTTGAGAACGCCTTTATTTCGCGGAAACGAGAAAAGGGCTGTTGTTTCTGGAAGGTTAGTTGTGACATGAGCATTCCTTTGATGGTTCAAAGGACTGATTCAAGTGTGGCAAAAATAAACAAATGAGAGTTTCTTATGAATTAAGGTGTAAACATAACACATCGTTCTGTGTTTGTTATAAATATGTTTTATTGTATGTTTTTATTTCAGCAAATGTTGACGATTCCATGCAAAACGGGCCAGAAGAATGTAAGATTGATATAATAATTTTCGTCTTGGGTTTTTTAAAAATAAGTTTGCTTTGTCCATATGTTTAACCGTGTCTTAATATTTTAGGAATAGTTAGGAAATAATGAACGATTTGGCACGCAATGACCAACAATAGCTCGTAAACAATCCGAAGAGCCACCTGGTATATTCAACAACGAAGTGGCGAGTCTGGCGCTGCCGAATGCAATATTCGGCCTCGTCGCATTAACAAAATCATTCATTATTTCCTTTTATACCGTGTATCTCAATTTGTTTTAATTTGTTAATTATGTGACGGAATTTTATCATTGTCCTATTTATATTTTGAGCATTTTGAAGTATAAGTTAATTTTAAAATGTACTAGTTTACTGACGTATTAAACAAACTATTTGTATGTAAATTACGTGATAATTTAACACCTTAGGCGAAGCTAACATGATGGCTTTTGCCTCATTGCCCCCGCCGCCCCCATTATAACCCCTCACATTTCCCCTCACATTTCCCGAGATAAGGCAAGACAAAATACAATATTGTTAAAAAATATAATCCAATCAGTGGCGTACCCAGGATTTGTTCAAGGGGGGGGGGGGGGGGGGGGTTATATCGTTGGCCAAATTTCCGAGACCATTGGTTGAGAGTTGTGTGAGCAAACAATTCAAAGCCGAGGTACCTTCACAATTTTCGAGACCTGGACCCTTCAACATTTTGTTGGAGGGGACAGAGCTAAAGGGGGGTGTTAAACCCCAAAACACCCCCCCCCCCCCCCCCTGCGTACGCACCTGAATTCAATTATGATACAATTCTTGCTTTGAAGGGAGGCGTTGTGGAAATCGATCTTCAATAACGAAATAACAAATTGTTTAAGTAAGGAGGAACACCATGCTGCTATCACAGAAACATAAATGAATGTTTATTTATTATCTACCGCATTTACAATTAGTAACGATATGTATGGTTGTAGTTTAAAGCCTACTTCTTGCCAGAGCATGATTCCCCAATTATATTCAGAACATGATATTGACATAATTATTAGTTTATACATTTTAGTAATATGGTATAACATGGTGTAGCGCCGGAGGCACATGCCCCCCCCCCCCCCCCTCCCCAACAAAAAAAAAAATCAAAAATCAAAAAGAAAACAAAAATCAAATATAACAGTGAAATTGTCAATAAATGTAAACACACAAACAAATTGTTGTGCCCCCAATAATTGATGTGCCCCCCCCCCCCCCCCCCAACAACAAAATTAGTAAGACCACGGTACGCCACTATGCTATTTATATTATGATATAAATATTGCACATGTTACTTTATTAGCGTGAGCTCATGTTCCATGTTACGTATTGGCATTTCTTCTCCACAAACCTACTTAAAATTTACTTCATCCATGGTTTAATTACTTGACAGTTTGCAGCGGGCCACCGTTTGTCCTTGTCAACAACTTGTGTCATCTCGTATCCAGCTACATCGAAGTCCAGCTGCAGCTCGATGCTGTTACTGCCGAAAGTGTAATCAAGGGGTTTCAACCCCCAGGACTGCAACAACTCGCTAAATTCAACTCGGCTGCCGATGTTCAGATGGTCTTTGACAGTCTTGTCAACAATTCGATCACATCTTTTCCGTTCTGGGTGCAGAATGGAACTATAGGTCCACCCTCGGTGAGCAAGAGTTAAGATTAACGTTTTCATTCACTTCATACAAGTTTCAAACAAATTGTACAATTTCTTATAAATGATATGTAATATTTCCACAGAAAAGGACGAATGTTTACCTTGTGCAAAACAAAATGAAAATTTATGTCAGATCTTATCCCCGATCTTTCGCGTGAAGTGACCAAATTCAGATACTACATTCCGGAACGCATTTCAATTAAATCTTAAATATCTCCGTGAGCAACATTAGCAATATGTTTCTGGGTGCAAAAATGTAACTATAGATCAACTATAGATCCACCAGTGGCGTAGCGTGATTGGGGGCGCACAATTTATTGGGGGGCACACTTCATGGATTTTTTTAGTGGGTTTTCTTCCCTTATATTTTGTTTTCCTTCAAATTATAGGTTTTCCCGGTCAATTTTGCTCTTTTCTCATGCAATTTCATAGCAGCATTCAATTTCACCAAATCCGCGTTTGGATCGACACATCGTCATTCAACTTCGTTTTTAGTCATTCATAATTAAGTAACGGTGCAACCAATTTCACACTTGCGTCAATCCCATGTAAGCGATGGGCGCTCGTTTTTATTAATTGTCATTCAAATTCATCTCTAGCAGTCTCCGGTCTCATTTTGGTCATTCAAATTCGCGAATGTGCAAATTATAATTTCATTCAAATTAAACATGTACAGTGGAAATGTAATGATATGTATCATCATGGTATATGGTACAATTATTTCGTGCATGGGCAATCAATAAACAAAACATGATGGAAATAAAGATACAGATTATGAAAAAAAGATAATGATAAAATAAAGATCAGATGATGACTAACAAGAAAATGTTATGAAAATAAAGATCAGATGATGACTAACAAGAAAATGTTATGAAAATAAAGATCCAAATTATGAACTAAATATCGCATTATGATAAAGTAAAGATATGATGAACGAATAGAGGTAAAATAAAGCACAATGTGGAATGAATATAAAATTATTGAACATTGACAAACAAAACTAAACAAAATTTGACTGATCAATATCGAAAATAATTATCTGAAAAAGGAAAGATATTACACGAGGAAATTGTCTAGACTATGTAAGGAAAAGAACGGTGATGATATAAAAAGAGAAATCAAAGTCATCGTATGTGATGTATGTGTGTGTTTGTATGTGTGCGTATGTATATGTTTGTATACAATGTATACAAACATATACATACGCACACATACATATACACACATACATCACATACGTCATGCATGTAAATATGTTTATGTGTCCCTTGTGTCCCGTATAGCTACGCCACTGGTGAACACTAAACATCAATCGTGATGATGATTATGGGTCCAAAATACTGCAATGAGTAACATTGTCTGGGTAAAAATTCAACTATAGGTCCTCTCTCGTTGAGCGGAACTTAGTAATATACATGTATTTTGTTTACTGAGTACAAACATGTTCTCAATAATATCAAAGAACTGATCGGGGGAAAATGGAAAAGGAAAGATTTTGTGTATTCCTCTGAATGTGACTATACTTTATGTTTTTAATATTTGTCACATTTAAAGGATACCTGAGTTTTGGTAAAAAGAATACAGTTTGTCAAACTGAATTGTAGTAATGAAAATCTGCACAATTACATTACAAACTCCGCCATCCTCGAAAGGAATGACAAATTACAAATGACTAAGTAACAAGCCTGTTATCATTTTTAAAAAAACCCGTTAAAACTCAAGAGGACGCTTTCTAAAAACTCATTGGTTTCAACTATTCAAAATAACATATTGCGCATGTGATGTTTTGTTGAAATTATTGATTAGATAGAGAGAAGTGATAATCAACAACTATTTCAAAAAACCTATTTTCTTAATTTATGAAAAGAGGAAGCATTTTAAATTTTGTTGTAACGTCTTGTTCTTGATGTGTCAAAAGTCTATGGGGATATCAGGATCTCGAAGGGAACGGGTAATGTTTTTTGGTTTTTTTTTCACGGCGATGTGACATTTCGTGCGACGAGTAAAATATAAGTTAACCTTAGTTCTAAGACAAGTTTCTGATTTGCGTATTATCTTCCAGGTCAGTGGTGATTGCCAAGTGCTTACTGAAAATGGAACCCTGGTCTCGGAGCCATGCAACCAGATGCATTACTTCATTACTCAACTGCAAGTTAACTTCGGTAATCTACAACGCTCTTTGTCTTTGTGATGATAATGTAACGTATTCTATTATCATGATTATGATGATGATGTTTTGTATGCCTATTTACACGTTGACGGTTCATAAGTCATGCGTGCCAACTTGCACATACATATCTAAATAATTTCCTCGAGTATAAGATATACGAGCTCTTCATTAATTTCATACAACTCGCTCTTTATTCACTTGAAAATGATCATAACAAACGTACACCCTAAGGAATGAAAATATGACATTTGCGCCCTCTAACAGGTGCAATATGGCACCTTAATGGTGTTGCAATTGCTCGACATTAAGGGTGCAAATGTGATCGTTTTTTTTTTAGTGTGATAAGTATACTGACCTAACCAGATCAAATCAAATTCCAAAACTAATGGCATTTACCAGAAACAAGTGTTATATGCATTTTTGAAGAAAATGGATAATGTGAGCAAATCAAACCAAAGACCTTCGGATAGCTACGCAGAACCTAACCATTGTTCTAACCATTAATCCACAAAACTCTTATGTGGCGGTTTCTTCTTATAAATCCATACAAGAGCATTTTTGCTAAATGGTTAGAGCATCAGTGTAGCAAAAAGGAGGTACTGTCTTTGGTCGACTTTTGGCAGAATACCGTTTTATTTGCTTTATTTTCATACGAATCTAATTTAAACTAAATATACATATCTTACATTATTATCAATTTTCTTCAACTGGACAGAATGCCACCATCCTGCAATGTTACGTGCTGGCGATAACTGTTACTTTCCCTCGGGTAACCAGACGCATGTTGCTGACACGACGGGACTTGAAGCTGGAGGAGCGTGCAACCCTGCAGGGTTTGGTATTACCCTAGCTGACTTCGAATCCCAAGATGACATCGATGCCCTGCTTTACGAGCTCGGTGACATCAGTTTCCCCTTAGACCGGTACCCCTTTTGGGCAAGCAACTCATCATCAGCGACCGTAAGTGCAGAACTATTGAAAGTGACCCATTAATTTAGTAATGTTTTCTTCAAAAGAGATATTCGAGATATCAATCATGATGAGTGATACATGATACATAGCAAAATAGCACTGTTAACTTAGTGAAACGAAAGATTATGTTAACTTAATATATTACATATGAAGAGCTCAGTACCAAAAGGCGCAAAGCCAACTTTCCATTTAAAAAAATGAGATAACGATATATAGATCTTCATTCATAAGCTACGTAGCTATCTCAGAAATACACATTTTACGACAAATTACTTACTCAAAATCAAAATATAGAAAGTTCAATTTTCATTTGTCCATAGGCACGTGTACAAAAGTTGGGCAAGCAACCTGTTTTTTCTCGAAAGTTGTACAAGTGTATATAGCGCCTTTTGTAAGAAAGCTGTTCATATATATTTATCTATCAATCTATTATATTATATAACTAACATGCTATAGTTCTTCCATACGTTGGACAAAGCCCTCCTCGTGAAATTTCCATTCTCTTCTATCTCTAGCTATCCTGGGCCATGTGTCCGTTCCCATGAATGATGTTAGTTCATCTCTCCATCTCTTCTTTCTGCCTTCTTCCTATTCTCTTTCCCTTCCTTGGTCGCCGTTATGTTAAGCGATATGGCCATCTATTGTCCTCAAATATTGCTACATGCCCAGCTATCTCCACTTAGATTATCTTACTTTCTCCATAATCTACTATATATATTTTATTTAGTATTTAGACACACATGATGTTACCAAAAATGTGTCTTCCATTGGCGAAAGAAAACAGAATAACAAGTATGTGTTTAATTTGAAATATACACAAATAAACAAACAATCCCATGTAAGCATGAACACTTTCATGCCAACATAACACTGTACCGATGTGGGTCTATCTGGTCATTGGAATAAACTAATGTATGCAATATTGAATATGATGTATTCTCACAAACTGTTTTTATTTTGCAGAACAATGTATGTTACATGCTGACTAGCAATGCAACGCTGGTTCCTGGGAACTGCTCGGAGAAGCATAACTTCTTATGCCAACAATCTCTTAATTTGGGTAATACATTTCTCTTCGCATAACACAAACGTGTATGTACCAGTGTCACACTGCGACATATAAATATGGCGCTTTAAAGGTCACCATTGTCTGTATAACGTTCGTTAGTATTAAGGTATTATTTTAATGCATTGATTAATTGATTTATTCATATTTGTATTCAAATAATACATGCATTGTTGGTATCGTTATATTATTATTACTATTAGAAGTAGTACTAGTACTAGGTGGACCAATGTTGACTGTATTTAGTTAAACTACAAATACAGTAGCAATAAATTCGTGCAATTGTCCAACGAATATAAAACGCCTTGTTATATATTGTAATATGTATAAACGTTTTACGCTAAATTTATTTATACAACTCATTTCTCCTTACAGACTGTCCCCACCCTGGGATGTTCAAAGTCGGCAACACCTGTTACTGGGCGACTGGGGGCGACCTGAATGAAGACTCCCCCGTCGGGGGCTTGGAGGCCGAGATGGAGTGTCAGGAAGGGGGCGGTGACGGCGTCACCATCGCCGAGTTCGAAACCCAGCACGACGTCGACCTACTGGTCAGCGCGCTCGAGAGCATGAATTACCCCGCAGATCTATTCCCGCTTTGGGCGAGCAACGCTTCCGTTGGCGTTCCGTCTGTAAGTTGTCTTATTTTTAATTTTTAGATATAGCAATAATATGCGGTCGCTTCGACCGAATATTCTGATTTACGATCCTTCGCCCGTGTATGATTTCACTCACGTTAGCTACTTCGCGCCATGTGTTTAATTTAATATATTAATAACACAAATAGCTAAATATATAAATGACGTAATAAAACAAATGACCAAGAGTAACGTGTTTAAATCACCCTGGGTGTCATTAAACATACTCCATAGAAAGAAGAAACAAAATTCGGTACGTATTTGATTGATATGTATATTTAATTAAATTCAATTCAATTCAATATAACATTTATTTCCAATTCTTTTCAATAACATACATTGACAACATTTGCAACAATATAGTTGGAGGTGAACATATCTGAAAGCAACAGCTTGAAACGAGAGCACCTATTTAAAAGCATTATCAAAAACCTTAGGTAATAACTGTATATATTTCTTTTCACTTTTGCTTCCCTGACGCGAATCAGGTCAGCAACGTTTGTTTCATCGTGACGAATGATTCTGAGTTGATCCCCGAATCGTGTACAGCGAATCACTTTTACCTGTGCCATAGTCCGCTGAACGCATGTAAGTATAACTAGGTTCAATGGGATAACTGCCTTTTTTTTTTTTTTTTTTTTATAGGAAAGAAAACTTGGTATTCATTTCCTTAATATATTATCTTCTAAAAAGGAGACAATTAAAATAAATAAGAGATTATAAATATAATGTTTGTATTCTTGTAAATTTTGAATAATCAATGTAGTGAATGTAAGAACAAAATCATTTCAGTAGCAACGAGTGATTGAATTACAATGGACGAGTGAGTGCCATGTAATTGCGTCATTGCAGATAATCAGGATCGGTTAAACAAAACATGTATGGGTTTATTTCATTTCAAACAAATTACTGATTTGTCTGCCATGCAAGTTTTTTCCAAAATGTATTTATTACCCATATGAATGCATCGCATACACATCACCCGGGCTATTTATTTAGAAATGACTCACATTGTGTGAGTTGCTATTACAAGAGGACAACAAGGAATCATGATAACATCCATGTTTACCAGTATCATTGTACATTATGTGCTAGACGGAGTTCTTAGCGCACCAAGGGGAGTTTCACAAAGATTCAAATTTGAACTCTAATTACTGGACCTAACTATCAGTCAGGACCACTTTCGCTTTTCCACTATCGTGAAAATAGCGGTTTACCACTATTCTCCAATCAATGTCGCTAGATGGCGCATATATCGTGGCGATAGTACCATGTGATACTATCGGTGATCGAAACAAAATAGAATTGTGTACAGCCGTTGTTTACATATATGCAGCTTTGTGTCCGCCATTCTCGCCTTCCGCGTGCTAAGTTTATCTTGCCGTTCTCTTATCTTGCGGAGCTATACGCCACTCTCACACGCTCCCTCCTTTTCTCTCGATATTTCGCACCGTACTAGTTCGTACGGCATCAAACACCTGTCGCGTAAGTCTATGCGCGAATCAACCGTTTATTTGAAAAACGAACCCGCATAATCGAGCAAGATTTTCTTAAAATGTTCTGGCCAGATCATTTAGACAAACTACACACCATTAGTTTAATTATCAAGGATGCTACACATTTACTATTAAGATGATATGTCCAGAACATTGGGCGAATATAAATGTAATTTACTTGAATGTAGTCGTTGCACAAATATCCCTATTGCCACAACACGTGGAACCGAAAATGACGCAATACTGCGCTTCACGTGATAATCGCGGAATAGTGCTTTTCCGCTATTTTGGCCGATAGCGGTTTTGCGAAAGTGGTCCTGACTGACTATAGGTAAAGCGTTAGTTTCTATGTAACATTGTTGAACAATTATGTTAAAAGATACACTTTCGTTGAATAACCAGATTATTAATAATACTTTTTATTATCAAGCAGTTTTGACGTTACTTATACAATTTTGGTTTAAATGTTCAAACACTTTTTTTTTTTTTGCTTTTGAATATGTTTTATTACCAGGCCTCAATGACTTTTAATAATTGTCAAGTACAACCTACTGTTACGTTCAGCGTCGATTTTTTGTGAAACACCCCAGGGGCTAAATACTAAAACGATTATATACCTTAATTTAAATTCTTTACCCAACTACAATTATTGCAGCTTCGACCACACTCGACCCCGGTACAACAACTGCAACTACCTTTGTTACTACAACCCTGGGAGTTTCAACAATAAACACTGCCACTACAACCACTGCCGCCACCACCACCACAACATGAACCTGCTACTACCTCCTCAGCTGCAACCACTGCCACCACCACAACTGAACCTACTACCACCTCACCAGCTACAACCACTGCCAGCACCACCGCCTCCACCACCATTAAACTTTCTACCACCTTATCAGCTACAACCACCCAAACACCTGGATCAGCAACAGTCAAATCTACCACTAATGCCGACGCTACACAACAAAATCTTCTACCACCACACCAACTACAGCCAATCCAACTACCATCGGCGCCAAACGCATCTCCCCCAGCCAACCGTGCACTGGTAAAAGAGGCATGGGGTTCAAGATGATCCACGGCAAGGCTCGGTTGTGGCGTCGTGCGTAATGAAGCACATAGACGGCGTGGGTTCGCTGCTCTCTTGCGCCATGGAATGCGGTGGGTTAGCCGGATGCAGCGGATTCTGGTACTCGTCCAACCCATCAGAAGTGTGCCCTCATCGATGCGAGCAAGCCATTACTACTGACCAGCGACAGAGAGGGGGCTACATACGTGATGGTTTGATTAATGTAAAAGACACACAAAATCAACAACCAAAAGACAACGTAAGATGCGTGGGGGGGGGGGGGGGGGGGGGGGGGGGGGGGTTACGATCCCAGTCATTCGTATATAATTGATTAAAGGGCGAACGCACATTTTCAAATCTGCCTAACTACACGTTTGTTTAAACATATTTTACCAATTACAATCACTGTAGAAATTATAATGGGTTTAATGTTCCTCTTATAAGCGATTATAATCAAACATAATATAATCATAACGTAAATATATGTGCTTATCTATATATTGTATGCATTTATTTATTCTAAAATACATTGTTAAGCGTTGTATAGGTGTTACTACTGAATTGTATACTGCTTTGAAAAGTGTTTCGTTTAACGGTTGTTTGCATTCTGTACTTTAGAACACTCGTAAGTATTTCAAAATAATGTGGATATCATAATCCTTGTGTTACATACACATGCATACAATAATAATAGGTACATATTTTATCATCGTTGTTTGAACTATAGCTATATTGTGTGAATTATTTCTTGTATAACTGATCAGGCTAATGTCCCCCATGATTAATGGGTTTAATATACATGTTGATGCATTTACTAGTAAGAAATGTAGCATATTGTTTGTATGGAAATGCAATGACATGCAATAACATGCAATAACATGCAATAACATAAAACGTTTTATATAATTATTAGACTAAATAAGAAAACTGGAACCTCACTGTACAATGCACACATGTGCCAATGACAAAAACGGCAAGATAAAATGTATTCCTCTTCAGATATCTAAACATAATCTTATAACCACACACGACATGAGGCCGCTAATGCCTATTGCGCATTCCGGTAACTGTAAGCTTTCAGAAACAGATTGCGAAATGTTGTGAAACGTATCTTTCACACAATATCAAGAGTTTAGTTATGCACCATTACATACGTTTGTATGGGTGCGTGTGTTTCATAGAAATCGGTATGTTCCTTCACCATCTGGTTTTAGCGATGCTTTCCGTTAAAGTGATCCATTACCTTTGTCAAGCTCCACCAGAATCACTTGGAGCTTTGGTCACTTATCTTGTACTGTGATAACCTGGCTTATGCAGTCACAGCAGGAAATGCGTTTTCATTTTACCAAAGTCTCCATAATTTGGGATATATTTAAGAATTGAATACAAAGCATGTTGATGCTTCGACCGTTCATAGTAGCCGGATTTAGATATTTTTTCCCGAACGATCGGGGTTAAAATCAGACATCACGTTTCATATTGTGTCGACTAGGTCATCAATCATTAAGTGTAATGCTATGGTATATGGCTAAGGTCTTACATATCAATTGTTGAATAATTTTTAAAAAGTTAATGGATCGCTTTTAAAATTCGGCTTCCACTTATTGTTAGCTGCTTCATGATAACATGTGGTTGGGGCGAAGTTATACACGATCATATAATGCAGGCGAACTGTTACAGTGCCCTGATATTGCAAGACGCCGATGTTTTTTGTCCAATA